>CM021105.1:164140264-164213820 GCA_007115665.2 Sequoiadendron giganteum
TGGATTTTGATATATGTGTGCTTAATTTTATGCTCCACATTTATTAATGGTTGAAGATGTTCTTGTGTGGTTTGGATGGGTTAAATAGAGGTGTTCAAAGGCACTCTATCCAGAGTTTTTGGTTATCAATTGTGCGGTAGTGGAAGTTGTGTTTGATCATGTGTTACCTATGTAGAAGGTTGTTTGGGAGAAATGAGATTGCTCCACATTTATCCACATTGAGGTTTCTTGTCTTGCAAACTTGGGAACATTCTTAGATTGTTTGTATCTACCTTTTCCTTGAGTATCTAGTGTTCAATTGTTTCACAAGGTTGGTGAGTGAGATGTATGTCTATGGCTATGTGGTTGATTGCACAAAATTAAACTGTTCTTTAGTTCTAGGTGGTTGCAATAGTGTTGTTGAATATTTTGATTATGTTGAAATATTCTTGGATATTGTGCAATGTTTCTATGTGGTATGCATGGTATTTATTGACTTGGAAAGGTGTGTATGTGGTTGCTTGTTAATGTTAGTGCAGGTTTGGTTGACTTGGTGTGCTAGTGCTAATTTTGGAGGTTATTTTTTGTTTGTGGGATCATGTCATTGTAGATTTAGGTCCTATTTAACCATTAGTATGGTATTTCTCCATTTCTTTCCATCGTAGAAGTGTTTTGTGTCAACCTATTTATTGGTTGCATATTTGAGGTGCATATGTTTCATTAAGGATAACGTAGAGAAATTTTTTGAGGTTTTAGAGGATATATAAGCGAGGTTAACTTTTGAAGAAGTTGGTGGTGTGTGATGTGGTGTGAAATGATGTGAATTTTATCAAGTGTGGTGATCTAAGTGTGAGCTTAAATGCCTAAGGCTACCAGATGTAGTGAGTAGATGCTTGAAGTTGTTGGAGGTTGTGAGCCAAAGGTTGTGGATGGTACAAAGTTGCAATGGTGGATTTTTCTTGTTTCTCTGGGATAGGGAATCTCTTTGTAATAGTCTTCTTCTATTATTCTTTCTTTTGTAAATTGATTCTGTTGGGTAATGAGCCCTTGGTAGTGAATCATTCTTCTCTTTTGGGTAGTGATTTCTTTTGGTAGTGATCCTATTGTATTTGGTGTTGATAATAATATATATGTGAGCTCATCTTCACTGTGGTTTTTACTTGATTAGGGTTTTCGACATAAATTTGGTGTTCTCTTGTGTATGGAGTTGAATGTGTTTATGTATCACTTTTTTACATTATGTTGATGATAATAATGGTATGATGGTCAATGAGAGTTTAAGGTTTTAGTGTAGAGTTGATTCACCCCCTCTTAGTTGTCTTATGTGTCTAAAAATTTGTATTAGAGTTATGGTTCCTTAGAAGAAGCTTAACTATTTTAGATAGATATGGATGGCACACAAGAAGGGTGTTAAATTTCCTATGTTTGATGGAATGAATAATTCTTACTAGAAAGCTAGGATGGAAGAATTTCTTATCTCTCTAGGGTTTGGAGTCTAGAAGTCAGTTGAAACTAGATATATCATGCCTACTAATGGTCTGGAAAGTGACGATGAGGTCAAGGATTATGAGAATAATGAAAAAGCAAGAAATGCTATCTTGAGTGGTCTTTCTGATTCTAAACTTGGAAAGGTGATAAGTCTTAAAACCACTAAAGAGATTTAGACAAAGTTGTAGAGATTTTATGGAGATGATAAGGATAAGAAATAAGAGATGAAAAATTTCAAAGCCAAATCTGAAAACCTAAGGATGATAGAAGATGAAGACATTACAACCTGCATGCTTAGAGTTGATGGAGTTTTTATTGTCATTTTTGGTTTTAGTAGTAAGCAAGAAGAAACCGAAGCTGTAAAAATGGTATTGAGAACTATTCCTAAATATTATATTGTAACTAAGGTAAAAATCTAGGTTAGCATGAAATAAAATGCATAAAATAAACCCTACCTAAACAATGAAGCGCTTAGCACAAAGGATGAAAATAACACAAACAAAAGGAAATTTTCACCAAATAGCCTTCATGCCCTCCATGATTGACCTTCATTTCCCTTCTCTATTTTCTATAAAATGATGTTTTCCCTAAAAATTTGAAGAGCAACTAAGACCTATGAAAAAGACTCAAGCAAATATTGAAGGATTTCCAAATTAGGAAATTTTGCAAGATGAAGTATGATTCAAGATGCTAAGAGATTCAAGAGATGTCCAAATGAGGTTGTCAAAGCCTTTTTAAAAGACTTTCCATTTTTGGGCGAATGGCCAAGATTGAAAGTTGAAAAATCCCTAAGCTCAAAGGCTGAAATTGCATGTGACAACTAGCAATTAGGGTTAGAGAAAACTTAGGTTAAAATTTAAAATGAAGGGCTCATATTTGATTTTGTGAAAATCAAATCAAAGGTCAAGAATGCATGTGACAAAGAGATATTGGGCACAGAAAAAGAGGTTAGTGGAGAATCAAATAATAATTTAAAATTATTTGATTCAAGAGGTGATGTTGATCTTTTGAATTAAAAATTAATTTAATTCAAAAGTGGTGGGGTCATGTGACAGTAAATAATTGTTTCAAATTATTTACTTGGTGGGAAAATAAAAAGTGGGAAATTTAAATAAATGGATTTATTTAAATTTAGGGAAAAGTCAATAAGATAACCAAATAATTAATAATAATTATTTAATTGTGGATAAAATGGACAAGGTGGAAAATAATTAAATAAATCATAGGAATCTATTTAATTATAAGAGTACATAAGGAATTAATGATGCATTTAAATAAATAAAATTTATTTATTTAAATAATTAGGAGGAAATAGTTAGGAATTATGACACTAGTACATAATTAAATAATTTAAATATGTAAGGAGGATGTTTGACATAGAAAAATATCGTTTGCGGGTCTAAGCCATTTTTATGTGTCTACATTTTTCCCCTCTTTGTCATAATGCAGTTTATCGCATTGTGACAAAAAAAATTCAGTTCATAATATGCCCCAGTGTGAAAGTGAGGAGAGAAGGATGATGAGGAGGTAGTGGTACTCTCCCTTGAGAGGACAGGCAGGTTCGAAGAACATGAGTGTGCTCTCCAAATGGATGATAGGACTAGAGGATGAAGGAATAGAAGAAATGTTGGTGCAAAATATGTGGATGTTAGTATGGGGAAGGAAACCTTCAATATATTGCCAAAGTACCAATAGGTGTTGCATTAATCATCACTAGGAATTAAAATGATAGAAATGGATAGTAAACACCATGGTATGACATAGACCAAGGTGTGCAAGGTCATCCACTTGCAAAAAAGACAGTCACAGAAAAGGAATGTCCTAGCTTATACTAAAGGCCAAGTTGCTCCAGTCTTTTTACCAAGAAAATCCACAAATAGTAGTCAAAGAAAAGGAGTCATGAAACATCATTGCTCCCCTAAATCCTTCATGGGACATCCTTGAGGAACTAGTAACACTACTCACAAAAAAATGTTGACAGAAAGATAAGACAAGACATGCCACAATGTCAACAGCCAGTTAGAGTGTTTTTAAAAATTTGATTTGTTTGATAGTTAATTGACTATATGATAATGTTTGGTTTTACGAAGGACACATCTTGTATAAGACATAAGTTGATTGGTTGATGGTTCAATTATTTGACTGTTTTGACAATTTTGACAATTTGTTTGATTTGATTGAGTGACATTATTGACTTGTTGTCCTGCTGATGTGTGACTTGTCTGATGTTTTGATGACTATTTGTGTGTTTGAAGACAATGTCTGAATTATTTGACTGACGTGATGAATCCTAGCAGACTAACCTAATGCCTCGGGGGTACACCAAAAAATGGCATTGCCTACGTTTAGTCATAGAGGCAACGTAGTTCGACAATGACAAAGACCAACTTGACTAACATGACCGACTTTGACTCTATCTGAATTTTTTTTGAGTGCTCTTTGGATGTTTTTGACCTATTTTGATTTTTTTGGATTTTGAGGTTTTATGATTTTTTTTTCTTTTAAATGTTTTTGAATTTTTTTTGTCTTTTTATGAGGATCATGAAAAATGCATGTGAATGATTCCTACACACAAGAATCCAAGGACAACCATGATCTTGCTTCTAGTCAACTTGAAAACCAATTGACAAGTGATGATGATGATGAAAATGTTGTTCAACATGGGAAGGAAACATCCTAAAACAATGTGAGGATGATGATAATGTGACTAAAGGATCAAGGTTTGTAGTAGGGCTAGAAATGGAGTCAAGGAGTGTTGGATGATGTGCCAAGTTGCAAGATTGGATTGCATGGATTATGATTGATTGCATTTGGAATGACTTGGTTAGGACTAGATGGGATGATGGAGGATCCTTAGACCATTGACAAGGGAAACCAAGACATGTGATAGGTATGAAAGGATGATGGATGGCTTTGGTAAAAGATAAGAGACATGAGGATTATTGGATGGAAGAATTATCATATGGTCTCCAAGGAAAATTTCACATAGGGATAATGAGGATATGACGATAATGATATTTCATGAATAGGGTATGACCAAAGGATAAACATGTCAAAAAATTTCCAAAAGAATGATTTACGTTTGTACCTTAGTCCTTATCAAGATCAAAGTAGGTGGAAAAATTGATGGAAATGATAGGGCTTAGATGGATAGATGGAAATTTCATGATAAAGTCATGGGAGATGAGACAACTTGCCCTCGGGTGTAATGGTCCACATAGATAATTTCTCTTTTACACATGAATCTTGATTTCTGGGTTTTCATCATGGTAATTATCCAAAGCGTCATAAGAATGGTTTTCACTATTGGATGAAATTTTTCTCTTTACTATTCTAGATTTTTTGTATTTTATGGATAGCCTTGATACTTTAGATGATCACTGATTCTGTTGAATCCATTGATGTTGCTGATGTAGAGACTGGTTCCATGATATGCCAATAATGGCCTTTATGAAGTAGTTTCCTTGTTAGGATCATAGCACTTGCATACAACCAATTGATGTCATTGTGATCCTTGTTGATACTAGAGTCGGCCTTATCAAAATATGCACATTGTGATAGAGTGCCATGAGAGTCCTTATGATAAATTGTTGCTATCAAGATACGACGAATTTGTGACATGGGATTTTTGGACTTTAGGAAAGATGTAGGCTTATGACGGATGATGGTAGACATGGAAGGATTGTTTGGATGTTTGGATGTAGCAATTTTTATTTTTCAAACTTTGGGTTTTGGATGGAAAAGTTTGGAATTTTGATTAAGATAGTGGTTAGAACCAACACTTTTAGATACCTTTCCTGATAACCATTTTGAAGGAGGTGGACATTTATTATATGTGAGAGTCCTCTTTTCTTGTGGCTCCATATTTTGATTGACTTTTGGATTTGGAATATTTTCTTTGCTTGATCCATTTTTCTTTGGGATCCATCTGAACTTCGTTTATCCATTTGGATTTTTGATTGATTCAATGGCCTTTGACATTTGATTTGTAAGACATTTTTTTTATTGGTTCTAAATGGAAGGTTTGTTAATGTTGGAATGATGGTTTATGGTGTGGATGGAAGGAGGGTTGGCAACAACCTAATGAGAAGGAATACTCATGGCCCCCATCTTTATGTTTGTTTTAGATAAAGTTTCCCCCAATATTGTGGAGGTGTCACTAACATCATTTTATTCTCTGACTCAAGAATAGCCAAGGCCTTGATGTCTAGAATTTTTCTGCAACTGTATTGGTTCTAGAATTCCTTGCTCATGTAGGCCTAGCCCTTTTCCTTGATAATGCATGTTCTGAAAAATTCTGTTTGCGATGGGGTACTTGGTATTTTGGAAGCAAGATACTAACCCATAATTATTTAGTTGGAAACATTTACTCAAAATTTTCTCATCTATAAGAAATCTTGCTCTAACAAAGATAGATGATCCTAGTTGATAAGATTTCATAGCTTCATTAACATGTGGGATAGATTTATGATTAGCATCTTTGGTCTGATTTTGTGACATCATATTCAGATGATTCTGATGGTGCTTCCAATTAGATGTTGAAACCATATTTTTTGTCATTTTCATAGAGTCTAGTGAATTCAGCTATAGCTTGATCATTTACGAATATGTCTAGAATAGAAGACTCTTGTCTTAGAGGAAAATCATCTATGTGTCCCATGGAGGAAAGTGGCTCATTTAGGGAAGTGTCAATATTTGGAGCTTGGATAGGGTCGTCTTCAAGTGTTTGATCATAAAAGGCATAGAGGTTGATGAGAAGATTGTTTGGGACTTCTTGCACAATAGTAGTGTCTTGATCAAGGGTGGGTTTGTTTTGAATTACATAGTTCAGAATGGAATCTTGACCAAGGATAGGTGTATTTTGGAGGCTATGATTATCTAGAAGGACTTCTTGGATAGACTTAAGGATAGGGTCATGGGATGTACTACTTGGATATTGGCATAAAGGTGAATCCATGATGTCATGCTTTGGACTTTCATTTTGACATGTGTCCTCAAGTTTATTAAATGGGATGTGACTTTGGAGACCATGACTAGATGTGTTTTCGTGACTAAATGTATGTTGGGATGGAGTGGCTTGGAAGGGATTAGTGGATGAAGGACTAGGATAGGATGTGGAGACTTGGAAGGGGTTAGTGGATGGTTAGTTTCCCTTGTCAAAGTTAGGATAAGGGTGAGAAATGGATGTTTGTTGTGTATAAATGGTATGGCTTGTGTTAAGTGACACTTGATAGTGAGGGTAGAGGTTGAATGACCAAGACTTATGGATTGTTGGTAGGAAGGGTATGTGGGTGATTTACTATGGGTTGTGGCTGGTTGGTATTTGGATTGGATAAATTGTCTTTTGAAGTCTATGGCTTGTTGGTATTGACCAATGGAGTGTAATTGGTATTCAACTTGACTAGTAAGCACATCAAGGTGAATGAAAGACATGGTGGTGGATGGTAATGAAAATGATATGGAATTATGTCTATGGATGGGAATGATATGACACTAAATATAAGTTTTTTTTTTGTATTTTTGGTTACAAGGAGACAATACTAATGTAACTATGTTGTTGGTCTAATAGAAAATGATGAGAGACTAAAGTATTTGGGTAATGCTATGACAATGTAAATGGAAATGCAAGACACAAGAAAACTCTAAAAGATAATCAAATTCGGTAGATTTTTAGGATAGGCTGACTAACCATCCAAAGTTTGGCCAATGTCTCAATTTTGATTGTCAAAGTACTTTTTGTAAGACCAAGAGAAATGAAAAAGGGACAAAGTGAGTTTCCCAAACTAGACTTGTGAGCTGGAAATATATCACATAAAATGACAAGACTAAAAGAGTGATTTTTGACTTGGTCCAATGATAACCTACTTTTGAGGCAATGGTTTTACAAAGTAGGGAAAGTTTTCCTATTCTAATGTCTGCAAAGATGAAGACCTGAGAGTTTATCTATGCTGAAAATGATTGTGGATCCTAAGATGCAACTAATATTTGCAAAGGTAAACCTATGGTAAAAACTAAATGCCAACTAAAAGATGTAAAGATGGACAATTTGAGTAAATATTTTTTTGTTTTTGCACAGAGACCACTGAGAAAAGATGTTTAGAGATAAAATCAAAATGTTTGATTTCATACTAGGACAATAATGGTCATTTTTCAAAGTGATAGGAAGATGCAGCATTTCAGATAGCAGTTATGTTACAGGGGTAAAATGCGTTGTTCTAGATAGTAGATGTGTTGTTTCAGATAGCAGTTGTGTTGTAACAGAAAAGTGTGGTGTTCTAGGTAGTAGGTGCATTACAAGATTATCATATGCATTGTTTCAAACAACCAATGCGGTTTACCAAGGCAAATGCATTATTTTGTATAGAAAATGTGTTGCAGAATAGTCATATGTGTGTTACAGAGTCTCAGTGGTGTTTCAGATTGAACAAGGTTTGATTTTCTTGCAATTTTAACAAATTTTTGAAGTTTCTTGTGATTTTCTAGATTTACAAAGGGCATTTTATGTGTTTATTGGATTATAAAACATTTGGTAAACACTTGGTTTTGTCTTAAATTGTTGGATACATGCACATTAAAACAAGAAAAAATCTTATGGTTGGTAAGGACTATATTCACTAGATTCCCAGTTGGATTAACTAGCCACACTTATTCTTAGCGAATGACTTAGAAGCTTGGCCACACTGGCTCCCCTCCATGACACTCACTTCTCTGGGTCAACCAAGCTTCGAGTTATCATGAATATCCCATGAAAAACTCTTCATCTCTACTAATAACTGTGAGTATGTGGGATGAATTTAGAGGTCTGACCTCTTGCACCAATGAATAGAAAAGGATTTTGGCAATCTACATAAAGGTTCTTAGTGATTACTCAAGGAAATGGCACCTCATGAGTGTCTAGCAAGCCACTTAAGGATTTAATCACTCTACTAGGGGCTCTTATACCTTTAAAAGAAAAGGTAGGTACACTTTTTTGAATGACACTACATGGCTAAGGCCTATATACCATGAGGACTTGACAGTTTAGTCTTATACTTTTATATAGCGGTCCGGTGAAAAATAGGTTGGATTTATTCCCTCTTTCAAGGAATATCCCTCTAATTGATATACAAAAGTGAAATGAAAACTTTTTTTTGGTCATCCAAGATCGCACAAAGGTGTCAGGAGAGTTCATACACAAATATTTCATTCCACACTCACAAGATTGTTCATTTTAATGCCCAAATCAAAATATGTGGGTGGAAAATCAACAACCCCTAATTGTTTTTTATCCTCAAGATTGTAACAAGGTGCAAGAGAAGTGCATACACACCAAGAAATTATTACTACAGCACAAGACACCTCAAACACATTCATTTTAGCCCAACTTATTATGAGACAAGAAAAGTTCTTTTCAGGCCAATGCTATGAGAATGCAAGTAAATTTTTAACCTTAATGAGTGTAGATGCAAGTTGTGTTCATTTTAATCCCCATGAGTGTGAATGCAGTTTATTTTAAACCATGAAGTGTGATATGCAAGTTTTTTTTTTTTAATTGTTGCTTTAGAATTAAAATAAATTTGTAAAATCAACAAAAAAATAAGGGTTAGTATCTCCTTCCAGCTTGCCACATGTTTCCAACAATAGATCAATAACCAAAAATCCCTAACCTACACAAACAAAAAGAAAAAATCTATAAAATGCTGCAAAAAACTTACAGTAAACCTACAAAAAGAAGATGTGTCACTATTCTTGTCAAATGTGACTCAGTATTGATGCATCATTCGATCTTTGAGATGTGCTGAAAAAGATCAAAATGTGTCTCTATATTGCATATGTGTTGTTCTCGAACACAGATGTGTAGTGAGGCATCAAATGCGGCTCAAAAAATAGCTTTTGTGGCATTTTGTACCTGTACCTGCAAAAAAAAAGAAAAGATCATATGAAAACTACAAAATATGTTCTTGGCATCGAGTTCACCAATGTAACTAAGGTAAAAATCTAGGTTAGCATGAAATAAAATGCATAAAATAAACTCTAGCTAAACAATGAAGCACAAAGGAGGAAAATAGCACAAACAAAAGGAAAGTTTCACCAAACATCCTTCATGCCCTCAATGTTTGACCTTCATTTCCCTTGTCCATTTGTTGTAAAATGATGTTTTCCCTCAGATTTTGAAGAGAAACAAAGACCTATGACAAAGACTCAAGCAAATATTGAAGGATTTCCAAATTAGACAAGTTTGCAAGATGAAGTATGAATCAAGATGCTAAGAGATTCAAGAGATGTCCAAATGAGACTATAAAAGCCTTTTTTACATACTTCTATTTTTGGATGAATGGCCAAGATTGAAAGTTGAAAAATCCCTAAGATCAAAGGTTGAAATTGCTTGTGACAACTAGCAATTAGGGTTAGGGAAAACTTAGGTTAAAATTTGAAATGAAGGGCTCATATTTGATGTTGTGAAAATTAAATCAAAGGTCAAGAATGCATGTGACAAAGAGATATTCGACATGAAAAAAGAGGTTAGTGGAGAATCAAATAAGAATTTAAAATTATTTGATTCAAGAGGTGATGTTTCCCTTTTGAATTAAAATTGATTTAATTCAAAAGTGGTGGGGTCATGTGACAGTAAATAATTGTTTCAAATTATTTACTTGGTGGGAAAATAGAAAGTGGGAAATTTAAATAAATGGCTTTATTTAAATTTAGGGAAAAGTCAATAAGATAATCAAATAATTAATAATTATTATTTAATTGTTGATAAAATGGACAAGGTGGACAATAATTAAATAAATCATAGGAATTTATTTAATTATAAGAGGACATAAGGAATTAATGACGCATTTAAATAAACAAAATTTATTTATTTAAATAATCAAGACGAAATAGTTAGGAATTATGACATTAGTAAATAATAAAATAATTTAATTATGTAAGCGGAGGATGTTTGACATAGAAAAATATGGTTTGCGGGTCTAAGCCATTTTTATGTGTCTACATTTTTCCCCTTTGTCATAATGCAGTTTATCACATTGTAACAAAGAAAATTTAGTTCAGAATATGCTTCGACATGAAAGTGAGGAGAGGAAGGATGACAAGGAGGTAGTGGTATGCCCCCTCGAAAGGATACGAGGGTTCAAAGAACATGAGTGTGCTCTCAAAATGGAGGATAAGACTAGAGGATGAAGGAGTAGAAGAAATGTTAGCACGAAAGACGTGGATGTTAGTATGGGGAAGGAAACCTTCAAAGTATTGCCAAAGTACTAATAGGTGTTTCATTAATCATTATTGGGCATTAAAATGACACAAATGGACAACAAAAACCATGGTATGACATAGAACAAGGTGTGCAAGGTCATCCACTTGCAAAACAAATAGTCATAGACAAGGAATGTCCTAGCTCATACTAAAGTCCAAGTTGCCCCAGTCTTTTTGCTAAGAGAATCCACACATAGTAGTCAAAGAAAAGGAGTCATGAAACATTATTTCTCCCCTAAATCCTTCATGGGAAATCCTTGAGGAACTAGTAACCTGACTCATAGACAAATGTTGAAAGAAAGATAAGACAAGACAAGCCACTATGTCAACAACCAGTTGGAGTGTTTTCAAAAATTTGATTTGTTTGACAGTTAATTGACTAGATGATAATATATGGTTTTAGGAAGGGCACATCTTGTATAAGATATAAGTTTATTGGTTGATGGTTCAATTATTTGACTATTTTGATAATTTGTTTGATTTGACTGAGTGACGTTGTTGACTTGGTGTCTTGTTGATGTATGACTTGTCTAAATTTTTTATGACTGTTTGTGTGTTTGATGACAATGTATGACTTATTTGACTAACGTGATGAATCCTAATGGACTAACCTAATGTAACTAAGGTAAAAATCTAGGTTAGTATAAAATAAAATGCATAAAATAAACCCTAGCTAAAAAATAAAGCACAAAGGAGAAAAATAGCACAAAACAAAAGGAAAGTTTCACCAAATAGCCTTCATTCTCTCCATGATTGACCTTCATTGCCTTACTCCATTTTTTGTAAAATTATTTTTCCCTTAGATTTTAAGGAGCTACTATGACCTATGACAAAGACAAGCAAATATTGAAGGATTTGACTCCAACATTTCAAGTGTATCTCTAAATGAGGCAAGGTTGCAAAATGCTAAGAGATTGTAAGATAGATGAGAGAGGTAAGAGATGTCCAAATGAGGTTGTCAAAGCCTTTTTTAAAGACTTTCCATTTTTTGATGAATGGCCAAGATTGAAAGTTGACAAATCCCTAAGATCAAAGGTTGGAATTGCATGTGACAACTAGCAATTAGGGTTAGGGAAAACTTAGGTTAAACTTTGAAATGAAGGACTTAGATTTGATTTTGTGAAAATCAAAGGTCAAGAATGCATGTGACAAAGAGATATTGGGCATGGAAAAAGAGGTTAGTGGAGAATCAAATAAGAATTTAAAATTATTTGATTCAAGAGGTGATGTTGACCTTTTGAATTAAAAATAAATTTAATTCAAAAGTGGTGGGGTCATGTGACAGTAAATAATTATTTCAAATTATTTACTTGGTGGGAAAATAGAAAGTGGGAAATTTAAATAAATGGCTTTATTTAAATTTAGGGAAAAGTCAATAAGATAATCAAATAATTAATAATAATTATTTAATTGTGGAGAAAATGGACAAGGTGGACAATAATTAAATAAATCATAGGAATTTATTTAATTATAAGAGGACATAAGGAATTAATTATGCATTTAAATAATGACGAGGAAATAGTTAGGAATTATGACATTAGTACATAATAAAATAATTTAATTATGTAAGGAGGATGTTTGACATAGAAAAATATGGTTTTCAGGTCTAAGCCATTTTTATGTGTCTACATATATTTCTAATGTTTCTGCTATTAAGGAAGTTCACAATTTGGACCAATATTCTCGAGATTAGATGTTTGGTGTTTTAATTTCTTTTGAATTGAGATATTTTGGTCAAGATGCTACAAAGAAAGAAACTTCCTTTAAAGTTAGCAAGGTAGAGAAAGATGATGAACTAGATCCTAATGATCTTGATGAGGTGGAAGCAAATTTTGTAAGGCTATTAAAAAAGGGCACTAGCAAATACAAAGGTAAGTTGTCTATTAAGTGTTTCAATTGTGGAAAGATAGTTCATTATGCTTCTAAATGTCCAATCAAAGTTGAAAATGACAAACAAAAGGATCATAAAGGTAAATCTATCAAGATGAGCTATTATGTCAAAAAATATAATGGTGCATCTGATGAGGAGGAATCAAACTATCCTGATGATGATAGTGATGAATGCTTGTTAGGCTCACATTTCAAGGCACATTAAGAATGAAGTTAACATTGGAAACTATGACTTTAGCATTTCAACTTCCATGAACTTTGAGCTTTTTTGGAAGGAAACATGCTTAAAGTTGTAGACATTTAGGGTCAAATAGTCTTGATTATTGTGTTGCATGATATCACTTGCCAAAATATGAAATCAGATCAATCAAAGTTTTCCAGAAATATAAAATTCATCCAAGCTACTGCCAATACAAAAATTGGGAAACAAAACTGAATAGAGGTCTCTTTTGCTTCTATTTTTTCTGCACTTGACCAAAAAGTGGCAGCATTTGACAAAAATCTATCACTTTTTCTCTTTGTGTTATGATAGTTATTGATGAAAACCTATCGCTTTTGAAAAATTGTGTGCACTTGATCTAAATATTGCCACAGTTGACCTTTTCTTTGTCACACTTGACAAAATTTTCCAAACACACTTGACAAAAATTAGGCTGCTTTTGCTCAAAAATATCGCTTTTTCTTGCACAAATTCACCTATTAGAAAAATTACACATAGAGGCTAGTTCTGAGAAAACTAGTTGCAATTGCTTTTTTTTGCTGCACTTGACCATAATCTGACCACTTTTGATAGAAATTGCCACTTTTGCTCTATTTCCTGGTGAAAATTACAAAACTAATCTGAAACTAGTTACAAACTCTTTGACGAACAAAATAGCTAGAATCCCAACAACACGCCAAAATTTACATCAGTCCTTCATCCATTTGCAAAATACAACACCACATCCTACTTTTAGAAATCAAAATCAAAACAAACAACTTGGATCATTCCTTCACTCAAACTTCTAAGATACCAACATTTGCTTGAACCTCAAGGCTAGTTCAAGTAAATTTCCTGCAACATATCCTCTAGAAAAATAAGTGAAATATCGATCCAAGACTTTCAACATTTTGAGTTCCAAAACTAGCATCATCCCAAAACATCTCTCAAACTTTAGGGTCTTGAGAATCATGAAAAATGATACAGAAAACACCAACACTTTCATCATTTCAATTTATGACCATTTGGCATCCAATTGCTCCAGTTCAAAAACCAAACCCTACAACACCTATCATACAACCAAGTCACACAAATTGAAGGTGAACAAATAGATATCATCAGTTGTTTGAGGAGCTTCATATTTGAGAAAAATAAAACACCAACCCAGTGGAGAAACACAGCTAACATGACAAATAAAGAGGAACAAAAAGAATATCTTGTGGTTGAAAGGCCCATATACCACCTCCTGCATGGAAATAGACACCATCCTTCAAAAGAAGAAAATCCCCCAAAAAAAAATCAATTTTATTTCCTTAAAAAAAAAAATCCCAAAAACAAAGCATTCTATTTTCATAGGTTAGAGATCACCAACTTCCACCAAAATCTTGATCCTTGTTTATGGCAACCACACATTCACAATACAAAAAAAAATGGAAGCAAAGAAAAATAGTGCTAGCATGCCCCCAAGAAACACCACAAACAAAGGAAGTGACCCATGGGGTTATAGACCAAGTGACTTTGTGACTCCTCAAAAGGAACTCATATTTAACACAATATCAAACCAATCACCTAGTGAGGAAGAGGTAATCCATAGAAAATAGGAAGCAATCGATAGATCAAACCAAAATCCAAAGGGCATGGTCATATAAGAAGTGGATAGTGAGGAAGAAATAAATGATGAATAATTCTTTCAACATTTTAACAATCCCAAGGTGCTCAAACTGATGGACAAATTCCTAAGAAAGGATCCAAATACTTACTTCTTTAAATTATCACAAAGTGGTACTAAATTTCCTAAAGAATTTAATATGGATGGTCTTAAAGATCCTCACCTTATTCCCTTAGGAGATGACTCAGTTGTGAGAGAAATACCAAAACCATTGGATATTCCAAACATGCCATCACAAGGCAATGATCAATCAATAGACAACCCTTTGTTTAGGAAACTGACCCAAGTCGAACAAGCGGTGGTGGCACAACAATATCAAGGAAGTCCATCTCAATACATGTTGCAAGGTAACAACCCATGAATAAGATAATAAATGCCCCAAAACACTTCATTTTTTGACCCTTCCCAAAATGTACAAAATCAACAAGGGTAGTTTACACAATAGTACCATCAATAAGGTGGGTCATGTGGTCCCCTTCCCAATCAACAGTACCAAAAAAAAGTGTGCCATAGGGTTCCCTTTCTAATCAACCAGTTGAGCCACATGGTTTTCTTCCTAATCAATAGTACCAACAATAAATTTTTCCATAGGGTACCCTTTCCAATCAACAAATTGGGTCACATGGTCCCCTTCCCAATCAACAGTACCAACAACAAGTTATTCCACAAGGTACCCTTTCTAATCAACAAGGTGGGCCACATGGTCCCCTTCCTAATCAACAGCACCAACAAAAAGGTGTACCACATGGTACCCTTCCCAATTCATCCTATCAACAAGGTGTCCCGCCAATGCATTATCAAGGTAACCTTAAAAATAGTTTGTCCCAACAAAAAGGTGTGCCACATGGTACCCTTCCCAATTCATTCCATCAACAAGGTATCCTTCCAACACACCAATACAGTAACCTTAAATACAATTCATCCAAATAATAAGGTGTACCTCCAACACACTATCAAGGTACCCCTCTTCAACAATAATACCAAGGACCCAACCATTCTTACATTCAACAAGGAGTTAACCCTCCTTCAATCGACAAAGAATCTAACCCTTCTTACGTTCAACAAGGAGCTCACCTTATTTCCATCCAACAAGGAGCTAACCCTCCTTACATTCAATAAGGAGTTAACCCTCCTTACATTCAACAAGCACCTAACCCTTCTTACATTCAACAAGGACTTAACACTCCTTACAACCAACAAGGAACTAACCCTCCTTTCACACAACAAGGACTTACACTAGTAGAGTTTGAAAAATAAATGACTACGTGACAAAATTTTAGTCACAACAACTAAACATGACTAAATTCTACTCTTTTTTTGCAACAGGGCTATAAATGACTAATTTGATCATCGAATAAAATCATAGCTATAAATGACTAAATAAATGACTTATTTTTGGCATAAAACTTTGTTTTTTGAGAGAAAATATTCCTAGCCATCAATTTAGGATTTAGCCAACACTTATACATACAAATTTATTTATAAATATTTTATAAATGCATAACAAAAATCAAACGATATAATTAAGACCACCATTTCCTTGCGGTTTTTAACTACTGCTTAGTTAGAAGAAATATAAGTCTAATAAAACAGATAGAGGTTGAATGGTTTTGAAGATGGATATATTAAGCAATAATCGAATGGATTTCCTAGTGGAGGAATCTCCTGCCAACAATGCTTCAAAGTACGAGTCTAGAATGTGGCCAAATATATCCTTCTATTAGAAAACTCCCCACTTGGAAGTATGTCTTGAGGATTTTGAGATTTTTGTTGTGGATCATTTTAAGGTAAGCAAGCCATTCTCAATTTTTTTTTAAATTTGGATGTATACTTTATGCCTATTCAATATTTGAAATTTTTTTATGTTGGGTGTTTTCATGAAGTAATATTTGGCTATTTGAATTTTATGATGTTGGTTGTTTTGTTACTAGATATCTAGGTATGTTTAAAAACTAATGCTCGGTATTTTTTTATTGGCTATTTGGGTATTTTGATGCTGGGTTTTCACTTGAAATGGGTATTTTAAAAAAATGGTACTAGATATTTTTCGCTATCGAGATAAATTTATTTTCTAAGAAACAAATGAGGTCTCAACCTTTTCTGGTATTACACAATTTTCTAAATTGTGATTTTGTTATCATTTTTCCCAGGCATTAAAAAAATTGATGTTCAATGAACCTTTTGTTATTGACTATCTTAGTATTTTAAAAAAAGGACATTGGGCATTTTTTTTATATGGGTATTTAAAAAATTGGTAATGGGTACTTTTTTCGCTATCGAGTTAAAATTATTTTGACAAAAGGACAATGTCTCAATCTTTCTGGTATTGCAACCTCACTAATCTGCTAGAGTTATGACTTATGTTTCTACAGAGGAATAGGATTCATACCCTAGTCATGCTCTTACAAATGTTTTTTTTGGTATTAAAAAACAACCTTAAATCTTGGGTCATAAAATTAGTTGTCTTGACAGGGTGTGGTATGATCTTGGATTGTATCCTAGAGTGTGTGGGAATCTTGTGTTTGATCATTAAAATATGTAAACTTGATCGGGGAAATGCATCCTATATAGCATGGGTCTTGCTTTAATACTTCCCATAATGGTCATTAGCAGATCACATTATTATAGTTTGTGGTAACCCAAGATTGCATTCAAGTATGTAACAAAATTGGTATGTAGTTTAAGTTGTACACTTTTAAGTAACATTTATAACGTTTAGAAAATATTGATCACTCTCTAAAATAGCCCATTAAACATGGTTTATGCTTGAATGCACTGCATAATTGATCTAACACAACCACTCTGTATATCAACTAGAGTTATAGGATCTTTATTGTAGCAAGAGGTAATCACTCTTGGATCATGCTATCATTACATCGTAACCTATTAAACTTGATTCAACCTGAATGCACCCAATGATGATTGACACCTAATTGTGATGACAATAATTTTTACATGAATCGTGCTCATATGAGTGCCTCCATTTATATCACAACATAGCCACATTAAACTTTTGGTCACACATGAATGCATCATGAATCTGTTATAGCACAACTATGGCACATGACCAATAGAGTTATGGATCACATAGTTACAGTCACAATAATTTTTTCCTCAGTTGTTCTCTTATGGTCATTCCATTACTATTACAACATAACCCTTTGGAATTATATTGCTCAAATCCTTACATTTCTTATTTTATCTTTGGATGGGTGGAAATTCTATGGTAGGGATTTGTATGTAGGTCATGCTCATATAAGTTCCTTCATCACCATTACACAATAGTACATTGGAATTTCCTTTCTTGAACCTCTACTTCATTTTTATTATTAGGGTTTCTTAGTGATTATTGTGTTTCCACATGGTGTATTGATAAAAGAAACCAAGCAAAAAATCATTCTATTTTTAGTTAACATCTGCTAACATACTTTTTGAATAAATGTTTGACTGCATTACTTTGAGTGTGAATATTTTTGTTTTTTGATTATAATACATTCATTGAGATCTATAATAGAAAGATTCTTATGCTGAAACCCATCTTGTAAACTTTATTTAAGCTACATTTAGGAAGCTTCATGTATTTTTTATGATTTATACAACTTTTGTTTTGATAGTAAATGACATCAGATTCTTTCTAAAACTAAAATGATTTATTAATTATGGTTTTATGATGATTAAATATTTTATTTAGAAGGGGTTAATATGTTGCATTTTTATGTGCAAGAAGAATAGATTGTGATGTAATGTTTTGTATGGATGGTTAAGAAAACTTGGATTGCTATCAATGACATAACCAAGTTGGAGAGTACCTTGAGCCAGTGTGAAACACTTATAGGTGTTTTTACTGGGAAGCAAGACTTGAGTGTAGGAATACAAATGTCGGTGGACTGAAATATTAGTTTCCACATGATTACATCTTAGGAATCAGTCGATTACTCTGGATTCCTAATTGATCGCTTTAAATATCTGACAAAGAAATTTCCTACATTCTAAAGATAAAATCATAAATCTTCTTGGTCCAATTTGAGGTCCTGATATTATTTTAAAAAGTCCTAAAAGTTAAAATTGTTGAAGAAGGTTGAGTTTATTGACTTATTTAGAAGTATTTATACTAGTTGTCATTCGTCACATGCCTTATATTGATTCATCCTTTGATTTCTTCTCATGTGTCTATTAAATTTTCCAAGTGTCTTGTTCTTATAGAAGATCGAGAGATGTTTCATTTTAGTTAAGTTTAAAATTTGTGGATGTCGGAGAACCAAATTGTAAGGATTTGTATTTTTAATTATACTTTCTGACATTTGGCTTGAGACAAATTATTACTTTAGAATTATGCTATTTCTTTTCTTTTAATGTTTTCAACCTGTTAGAACCTAGAAAATCCATAAGAAAAACTAAGGGTTTCCCCATTTCGCCCTCACATTTTCCTATCCTTTCCATATAAAATTCATTTTATCATTTGTGCTTCTTTAATACATTTTACCGCCATTCATAAAATCAACATATGCCTTATACCCATGCCATAATATTTCCTTTTGTATCATATATTGCTATACCGCGGCCTCCCACAATGGGCTCGCGGTATGGTGGTGGCGGCTAAGGAGCAGGAAGAAAGTGTTTACCATGCCACCGTGCATGGTCAAACCATAGACTACAGTAGCACGGTGGGCGGTGAGTCTCCAACGATGCAGCAGTTAGGAGATCCCACTGCGGTACCGTAGGGGTTGTCTCACAAATCATGGTGACTGCGGTGGATGGGAGGAAGCAGTTAATAGAGATAACGAGGTGAATAGTCAACGATTAGCAAAGAAGTCACCGCAGTACTGCTCAAGGTGAAAGGAGAGACTGCAGTAATGCGGTAACAGTTAGTAGATGGTGGCGAGGCAGCAAAGAAGCCAACTACTGCAATACCATGGACAGTCACCATAAGGACTGCGGTAGCATGGTAACATTGGAGGTAGTGGCCAGGATAGACCACGGTCTTCGTGGTAGATGGGAGATAACAACGAAGTTAACTGTGAATGCTTGTCACTGCAATACCGCGGGAACAAAGAATAAAGATTGTGGTAAAGAGGTAAGATAAAGAAAGCCACGAGGAATAAAGTAAATAGAGGCAAGAGAAATATAAAAGCTATAAAATGAAAAATAAAATCCAAAACTATTGTAAAAAATATTTAATTTGCCGAGAGGTAATATAATTAAATATTTTAATCTCTGTGATAAAATGTAAAAGGCCATAACTAGAAAGTGAAGGGTCACGACCCTTGGGTATGTAATGTATATATATTTCAGAAAATTAGTAGAGGAGGGGGCAGGAGTAGTGAGACTGTAGGAGTTAGTTTTTTCCCGAGAAGGGACTAGGATGGAAATAATGTACAGACTTTTCCTGAAACAGAATCAATGGAGATAAATATTTTTAATTGGTGATTTTTCTATCTGGTGTTCAATTGTTGTGATGTATAAAATTTATATTCTTTATTTTGGTTGTCTCCAACATGAGATCTTTTAATTATCTAAATCAGCATATCAAGCATATCCTTGATTTATCAAAATGCACTCTCATTTTTTGTGATTTAATTAACTGGTGTCTACAAGTCAGAATTAAAATCTTTTAATAAGTCAGTGATTTTAAGATTTCTTTTGGATTGTTGAAGTAGAACCTGATAGAGAAACATTCCAGCACTGTTTATGCAAGTCATAGACTTAGTAAAGTTTTATGCCAGCCATAGAATTTTTAGAGTGCCTAACAACTAGAGTTAAGACAATAAGAGGAAACACATATTATTTTTGACTCCATTGCCCATGTGGATAGAAGGCACTGATCTGCCTCAACCTAGAGATAAAAATTTATATACAAACAACATTTTCAAAATCATTTCTTTTGTGCAGTAGGAGTAGGAGTAGTTGTAATGATTTTTTCTATCCATGTCCATTTGCCATTGTGGATAGATTGTTTCATCAAGAAATACATTTCAATCTGCATCATTCATTAGGTACACCTGCCTTGGTCTAGCAGAACCTAAAGAGAAGAAGGTTCAATTGCATCAATTGGCCTTGTACATTGGCCAAAAGCATTGTGAGAGCTTGACAACCTCAAACCTATGTTTTTGAGACCCAACACAACATTCATTTCATGGAAGAGCTCTGAAGATGGTTCCTTTAGATGGAGACAACACTTTTCAACTATAGGTTTCATCTTGAAACACCAAAAGCTTAGGTATTGTTATACTTAGAGAAAAAGTAGGAGTCATGCAATGATGAGATACTCATTTTTGGAGCTTTGGTTAAGAACTTTAAATTTTTGGCTATCTTAATAGAGAATGTTCATGGAGCAGTGCAAACTTCCTTACAAAGCAGTTACCACAACAGAGTTTGAGGTGAATTGCACCTACTATTTTGTGTTGATATGGATATGTTCTAACCTATAGTTAATTATTTTATCATAATAGATAGGCTAAATATTTTTTCATATACCATTGTTTCTAATTAAAAATTTCTATACCTTATTCTAGGAGAAAATCACAAGGAGAGTCTATACATAAGACACCATTGTTTCAAATTTAAAATTGCTATCTCTTTCATAATTGTTTACTTCATTTATTTTATCTAATACAACTTGTTGTATATAAGATGCTCTTAAAATCATAGTAAAATCATTTATTTTGGGAAGACTATTCAGATTCTTCCCATCATAATAATGAACAAAAGCATCAGTCATTAACCTCAAATTTGCAAGAGTTTCATCAAATTCTAATTTTCCACTCTCTTTTCCATTCTGAATTTTATTCCCAATTTCATCCATGTAGAAATTTCTCAGCCTATAGATCCTATTGTTAGCCATAACTTTACCAAGTTTCAAGGATAGATTTCCATTTTTTACCCAAGAAACAATAAAAAAAAATTAGCCTTACCAAATACAATGTGTTGAAAAGCTCTTTGAAGTTATTCTAGAAAAGAGTTCCTAAGAGTATAATGTGTATGTTTGAATTAAAATTTTTGCATGAATTCCATATCTTTGATCAACTATTTCGAGCTTGATGACCTTCATCAAGAATGAGTAGACCTGGGCTCTCTAAATTTTTTTTTCCAATTTGCTTAGCCTCTTGAAGAAGGCTCACATTTGTCTCACAAGTTAGGTATACAAAAAGATTGTAATCAATAAAAATAACACTTTTTCTTCTATGCCACTCACGAAGCATCACCAAATGCCTTAAATTTTTCAATTTTTCCCATGATCTGGTTGGTCTTAGCTAGTTTTATAATCTCTTCATATTCACAGTTTGAATGGATTTCATTCCAAAAGGTCCTTGATCTATCTTTGTGAGTAGCATAGAAGAAAAAGTGTGCACGCTTGTTATTGGATACAATATTTTTGTATACATAACTTGTGAGACAAATGTGAGCCTTCCTAAAGACATTAAGCATATTAGAAAACTACTTTTAGAGAGCACAGGTCTACTCATTCTTGATGAAGGTCATCAAGCTTAAAATGTTCGATCAAAGATATGGAATTCATCCAAAAAGGTTAATTCAAAACTGTGCATTGTACTCTCAGGAACTCTTTTCAAGAATAACTTCAAAGAGCTTTTCAACAAATTGTATTTGGTAAGGCCAAATTTTTTTAATTGTTGCTTGGGTAAAAACTTCAAGCTATCCTTGAACCTAGTAAAGTTATGGTTAACAAAAGGATATACATGCTGAGGAAGTTCTTCATGGATGAAACTGGGAATAAAATTTAGAATGGAAAAGAGAGTGGAAAAGTAGAATTTGATGAAACTCTTGCAAAGTTTAGGCTAATGACTGATGCTTTTGTTCATTGTTATAATTGGAATATTCTGAACAGTCTTCCCAGAATAAAGGATTTAACTATGATTTTGAGAGAATCTTCTATACAATAGGTTGTCTTAGATCAAATAAATGAAGCAAACAATTGTGAAAGACCCAAAAATTTTGAATTTAAAATAATGGTGTCTTATGTATAGACTCCCCCTATTATTTTCTCCTAGAATAAGGTATATAAATTTTTAATTAGAAATAATGGTATATGAACAACTATTTAGCCTATCTATTATGCTACACCAATTAAATATAGGTTAGAACATATTCATATCAACATAAAATAGCAGGTGCAATTCACCTCAAACTCTATTGTGGAAATTTTCAAACTCTATTGTGGAAATTTCTTTGTAAGGAAATTTTCACTCCTCCATGAACATTCCTTGTGCACATCAATATGTTGGTTATCTTGATCTCCTTTATGATCAAAAGAATAGTGAAGCTCATTGCATAACTCATGACCATTTTGTAGCGCTATGATCCAATGCTCTTTTACTTCTTACTCTTTGTGTTCTCTATCAACATGTGCAAATGACTTAGAGGACATATCTTTGTCACCATTTGACAATAACTTTCATTGTTTTTGGATTGTTTGTTATGATTCAATCATTGTTTGATAATGTTATCCCTTTCTTGGTCCTATAGGATAGAGGACAATTCATAGTTTGCAACTCTCTAGCAATGATATTCCTTTTAGTGATCTTAGTCACCTAATTCAATCTGTTATCATCTTCATTTATCAGTGCTAATAATGCCTACATAGTGTTTTCTCAATCACAGTTATAGTACTCGTTCATTTGAAGATATTATGTTTCTTAGATAGTAATGTTTGAGTGAATTCATATTCTGTCTTACAAACATCATGTTGCACTTGTAGAATTTTTTTGTGCATAATATGTAGTCAAGATGGCTCCAAATGGAGCTCTTTTGTAGAGGCATTAGGATAACAATGTCAATAAAATAATAGTTTTAGTGAGAGGTATGATAGTAGATACAATGAGAATGGAAGGTATAATGTTTTGACAATAAAAGAATCATTTATCTTCTTAGATCTTGACACAAGTTTCCCTAGTACATAAGATAGCATATAATGTACTATATTCCATGGTATCCACCTAATTCCATACCACCTAGGGAATCAATGACTGAGAGTATATGTGCCCTATATTTTGCAGCGCAAATGTGCCTTTCTAATAGTTTTCCACAATTAGGAAGAAGGTATATTATGAAATGTTTGTGCCTACCCAAAACTAATCCTTATAAAGAATGTTTGTACCTATGCAAAATACCATAAGCTACTTCAAAATGTTATGATCCAAAACAAGAGCAAGCTATTAAGGGAGACTTGGATTTTCAATTCGCATCTTTATGATTATATACACAACATATTTTTTTCCATAGTTTCAAAATATACATTTGGGTGGGTGCAAAAAGACGGGGGACCAATTTGTGGTGATTTTTTTTTTTAAGTTTTGAAATCTCATAATGCGAGCACATTATAACACCCTCATGTTATGCCTTGGTGTGTTGAGCCTAAGGATCGGCCACACCGAGCCTATAATGCGAGCATGTTATAATGTGCTTGCATTATGAGGCATTAAAAGAAAAAAAAAAGGAATTCAAAATCATTTTCATTGTGACTATGTTTTTTTCTGCTCATGGCTAAAACCCTTCATTTACATGCTCACATTCTAGGAGGAGGCATATTGCAAGTTTTTTCATCAAATTATTGTTGTTTCATCAACATGATTTTTCCACGTTGACGAGGAGGTCTAAGAGGTAAGGATTGTTTGTTTTGTGTTGTTAGTTTTAGGCTGTTTTTGATATTTATTTGTTGAATTTGTAGGAGATGTTAATGAACCTAAAAACCCTCCTCAAAATCCTCAACAAGAGAAACAACAATAAGGAAAAAAACCTCAACAAAAAGAGCAACAACAACACCAACAAAATCCTCAAGTTCAACAACCACAACAACAATCTTCTCCACCAATCCCTCAACATCCTCTTGGCACTCAACAAAATTTATTGAGTGAAATTGAAAACAATAAAAAATAAATTGAAGAGTCAATCATGAGGTTGAACGATCCAAATGGTTCAACTATGGAAAGAAAAACCCTTGCAAATTCACTCAAAGAAATGTTAAAACATGTAGATTCAATCAATAAATAATTAACTTGTTGGCAAGATAGGAGGCAATCGGCTAGGGATTATTACCAGGATAAATTATCATATAAAGATTTCAAAGATCAAAAAATTACAAAATTAGATTTGTGCTCATTATTCATTGACCCATGCACAAATGCAAATCTTAGCCTCAATGTGAAGAGGTTTCATATCCATTGGTGGCACCACCAACAGATTAGGAACATTTTTTGGGATAGGTGGTACATGGTTTTTGATTACCCACCATGCAACAATTGTGAAGTCCCACAATATTTCCTAAGGAAACTATAGTGTGAGTTCATCCTGAACAAAATCCTGAATTATTTTGGTATGAGGGACTTCTAGGGGAGAGGTGGGGGGTCGGCTCAAGATAGACCCTGTGCACAACAAGATCCTAGGTGGAAAGCGAGATGACCTCTCGCTATGCCGCCTCATGAGCACATCATTATCCCTTCCATCACAAAGGAGAGTGTCGAGGTAGACACTTTTTAGGCCATCAGCTCTTTGACCTAGAGTGTCATCCAACATGCCAACCCTATACTACAACACCAACCAGGTGAGTCTTCGAGTGGTGGGCTTCAACCACATTTGTGTCAGGCTTGTGGGGTGACTTGTTCATATGACCCCACCGACACTCAGGAGGCTGCTACATAGGATACGTCTACAACTATGGAGATGGCAAGAGAAACTGACATTTTGAATGAGGCCTATGGCATCGATACTCAAGTAAATATTAGCATGTCCATTGAATTTAATTCATTAAATTACAATTTTGAAATCCAAGATTACCTAATTTAGTTTTATGATTTTGATAAAATTTTAGGGTCACAGTGTTGATACTAGATACACCATCCCTACACCCACTTATTACTCCACTGCATCTACCGTTGAGGATGTAACTAGTAAACAATTATAAATTTATTACATGTTAATAGCATTATTTTATGAATGGTATTCTAATATGTGATTTTGGATGTTGAATAGGCTAATATTGGAGGTTTCGTGGGAACACCTCCCATTGCTAATGGATTTACACAAACCTACACGAAGGTAATAGAATAAATAGTTTAAATAATGAATTTTACTTAATAGATTTATGTAGTTTATATTCACATCATTGATTACATAGCATTGCACATCTTTCAAACTCAAAGCATTACTTCACATTCCATAACTAATAGCTAGATGTTGATAGATGACAAAATTTCAACTACAATATAGTTGTTTAGAAAGCCAACATAAGCAGTGATGCAATTACTTCACATAGTGTAAGTAATAAGTAGGATAAGCTTCCAATTGCATTTGCTTGTCATGGAATTCCATGAGACTACTTTTTATTGAGGCATCTTTTCAAACAATTCACTGTCTTGTCTATGTTATGGATGCTTGGAAGAAATATATGAAAGAATAATAGTAAGCAATAGCATAGTCAGGGCAATGAGTTGTTTCAAAAAATTCCTCAAAGAAATGTGGTCTCATGGTGATGTCCATTACCATGAGACCCAATTTCTTTGAGGCATTTTTTCAAACAGCTCACTGCCTTTTCTATGCTACCACATTTTCCATACATGTCTACCAAAGAATTTTATCAAATAGCTCATTTCCTTACTATTATGGCTAAAATCCTGAAAAAGGTTCTTTCCAAAAAATTGTGGATGCTTGGAAAAAATCTCTCAAAGCATAATAGTAAGCAATAGAATAGAAAAAGACAGTGAGTAGTTTGAAAAAATGCCTCGAAGAAATGCGGTCTCATGGTGATGGAATTCCATTCCATCACCATGAGAACACATTTCTTCAAGGCATTTATTCAAACATATCACCACCTTTTCTATTCTACCACATTTTCCATACATGTGTACCAAATAATTTTATCAAACTACTCACTTCCTTGCTGCTATGGCTAAAAGCCTAAAATAGGTGTTTTCCAACAAACTATGGATGCTTGGAAAAAATCTATCAAAGCATAATAGTAAGAAATATCATAGTCAAGGAAGTGAGTAGTATGAAAAAATTCCTTGAAGAAATTTGGTCTCATGGTGATGGAATTCCATTCCATCACCATGAGACCACATTTCCTTTAGGCATTTTTTGAAACAGCTCACTACCTAAAGAATAGAAACCAACCTTTTACCAAAAATTTCCCTCCAAATTATTTTCAAGGTCCTCATCCTCAATTTACCAATCCATAGAACCTTCCACCTTTTATTCCACTTGTTAATGTCTGCAACCCTCCATCTTCATGTCATGATCGCCCTCCATCTCATAACCAAGACCACACTACACCATCCACCCCATCCTAGCATAATACCATAGACAAGGCAATGAATTGTTTCAAAACTTTCCTCAAAGAAATGATGTCTTATTATGATGGAATGCCATGACACATTCTTTTGTAATGGAATTCCATCACCATGAGACCCCATTTCTTTGAGGCATTTTTTCAAATAGTTCATTGCCTTCTTTATGCTACCACAATTATTGTACATGTCTACGAAAGCATTTTATCAAATGATTCACTTCCTTGTTGCTATGGGTAAAAGCATAAAAATAGGTGCTTTTGAATGAGCTTTGGATAGGGAGAATAGTAAGCATGATAGTCAAAAATATATAGTTTAATAAGTACTCAAATTTGTGTTCATTATCTCACACATTATAAGCCATGACGTGGATCACTATTGTAGTTTTCGTGATTGAATAATTTGTTGTTTTATTTTTAGATGTTGGAAGTGGATACACCTTTGAATGTTTATAGGTAAATGAAGCTCGGTGTTTCATCTAATATAGAGTCCTCAATGGATCTCATGGAGGAGGTATTAGGAAGATTACTAAATTTCAATTTGCATTCATTGTTATAGCTATTAGTTAGTGAAAAATCAAACCATTATTGATTTGTAGTTTAATTTCTCTTTGGATGGTTTCTACAGGGCTTCAACATGCCACAACATGAGCATGCAAATATTTCTCTAGAGGAGAGAGATCGTCTATTGGCGGTAAGTGATTATTTTGTTAAATATATAATTTTTTATAATGTAATTTCTATATATTAATGTCTTTACTTCTTATTGTAATAGATAAAGCTTGACTAGGAGCTAAACCCTAGGAGGAGCACCAGGAGCACTACTCATCCTCAAAATAAATGAGTGATAGACCTATAGCCATCCAACCAACAAGAAAAGTGCAAGAATTTATTTTGAGAGGATGTAGAGCAATGACTTTTGATTCTAGAGCCCTTTTTTGTATGCCTATATGGCATTTTTATACATATTTTACATATTCGATATGTTTGACATTGTATGCCTATATGGCATTATTGAGAGCCTATATGGCTATTTTGTATATATTTTATACTTATATCACCATATATTTATGTATTCCTACATGGATATTTGGTTAATACAAATCTTTTTTATTGATGGTGTCCATATTTGCATTATAAATCCATGGTTCAATAGATATGAGTTGTGTGTATTCAAGTGTATACTTTAAAACTTACGTGTATACGTTGTGACTTGCATGTATTCCAATGTATAATTTGTGACTTACATGTTTTCATGTGTATACCTTGTATTCATGCATATACTTTATGTTAATTTGCATATACTATGTATTTGTGTGTATACTTCAAGGCTTACGTGTTTTTGAGTACTTGTGTTTCCCTTATTCACATGTATGCTTGACTTATTCACAAGTATACTTATTAATTAGTTAGCCCTAGCATTGATCATTGTTTTCCTTCATGGTTTGTCTTGAATATTTATTTATTGATGCTAAACAACTTCAATATTTCTAGGAATACTAGTAGACATTCAAATTACAAAATTGCACAAATTGAAAAGAAAATATTAACTATAAATAAATGCACTGATTATTAACTTGATAATTGATTGAGAAAGAGATGAGCCTTCTAGAATGGTAACTGCCAACTAGAAAATAGGCAAAGCATTCCCAATACTTTGAAAGCAATAATCCACCCAAAATTGCAATGGGAGAGGAGGCTTATTTAAGATCCTTGAGAAATGTATTTCCTAATTCTCACTTGTTCTTACATATCTCAATTTAGTTTAATCCAAAGAGTTTCATGAAATGATTTATTTGAAAACAAAAAACACATTTTCAATTGGTATTCCATGAGATGTTTCATAAAAAGATTCCAATATATTTAATCGTTTGATTGGAACAACTCAATTAAGAAAAGGATACATAATCTTCACAACAATTGCAAAAAATAATACATAGTAGATGATGAGTAGTTAACTCCTTGACACATTATCATACAAATATTTATATTGAATAGTGTTTAACATTTTCACAGCATAATCCTCACAATATAGAATGAATTTTTATGTTCTTGATCCATCAGCATATAAACATGTCGAAAGATGTATATGTCAAATTTTTGTAATATTATTTCTTGTATAGGAAATGGACTTGGGAGAAAGCTTTGTAATTTATAATACAATTAATAAATGGAGTCAAGGGTGGAAACTTTATTTATCACACCAAATAATAAATGTACATGAGAGCATCATTTGTTTTTCTTAGATTCCAATTTTCAAGCATAGCAAATCATTTCAAATGAAAATGACAAAATGCTTCACAACCAAAGTTGTTAAGTGAGGAAAAATAAAATATTTCCAAGTTCCACCATTGTACGCATTTACAATTGGTTGTATATTATTGTAAGGGAAACAAGGATAATTAAAAAATGTCTTGTGCTTGCTATACTTGAGGATGATTGTATGTTTTTTTTGTGGAAAACTCAGACTTCTCAACTGTCGTGTGAATGTTTCTCTTTTTGATTGTTTTGCATGCCATCATAAGGGATCGAGCCAGTTGAACATATCTCAGAGTGATTTTGTGTGTTTTGGTGCAAAAGAGGACCATGCCTAGAATAAACATACCTATCGAGATGAATTGGAACAGTCTGTTTGGTCACATGAGTTGTGAAACAAAATTTGCACCACTTTGCAACTTTACACTGCTTGTATTTGACACTTTTTCCATCAAGTGAAAATAGGACACCACGAGAAGATGACTCTAAGATAAAAAAAAATAGAGAGGTTATTTGAGAGGGGCCCAATGCAATTCTATAGGCTCAAATGAAGATTTTGTAAGCATCGTGGTTTCTGAGTAATAGCCTGTCAAAGATTACTACCCTTTTGCACTTTGGACCCTTATGGGATCGAGCCAGTTGAACACAACTCAAAGTGATTCCATGTGTTTGGGTGTGAAAGAGGACCATGCCTAGCATAAATTTACCCATCTGGATGTGTTGGAATAGTTCTTTTGGTCACACAAGTTGCAGAAGAAAAGTTGTAACACTTTGCAACTTTACACTACTTGCATTTGACACTTTTTCCGTCAAGTGAAAACTGGACATCATGGGAAAACAACTCCGAGATAACAAAAATTGATACTTTACAACTTTACAACTGCTTGTAGAGGGGCCCAACACAATCTTGTAGGATCAAACAAAGAGTTCGTAAGAATCACGGTTTCTGAGTAATATCCCGTCAAAGATTGCTGCCCTTTTACACTTTGGACCCTTAAGGGATCGAGTCGGTTGAACATATTTTGGAGTGATTTTGCATGTTTGGGTGTGAAAGAGGACCATGCCTATCGTAAACATACCAATCTAGACACATTAGAACAGTTTATTTGGTCACATGAGTTATAGAATGAAAGTTGCAACACTTTGCAACTTTACACTGCTTGCATTTGACACTTTTCCATCAAGTGAAAATAGGACACTATGGGAAGACGACTCCAAGATAACAAAAAATGAAAGAGGTTATTGTAGAGGGGCCCAACATGATCCCATAGGCTCAGATGAAGAGTTCATAAGAATCATGATTTGTGAGTAATAGCTCATCAAAGATTGCTGTCCTTTTTCACTTTGGACCCTTAAGGGATTGAGTTGGTTGAACGTAGCTCAGATTGATTCCACATGTTTGGGTGTGAAAGAGGACCATGCATAGGTTAAACATACCCATCTAGAGGTGTTGGAATAGTTCTTTTGGTCACACAGGTTACATAATGAAAGTTGCACCACTTTGCAACTTTACATTGCTTGTAATTGACACTTTTTCCATCAAGTCAAAATTAGACACCACAAAAAAATGACTCTAAAATAACAAAAAACAAGAGAGGTTATTGTAGAGGTGCCCTGCATGATCTCGATTCCTTAGATGGAATTCCCATAACTGACACGATATCTGAGTAATAGGTTGTGAAAGATTGCTGCCCTTTTTTAATTTGGACTATTAAGGGATTACGTTGCATGAATTACAAATGTTTGAGGGTAGCAATAAATTTCAAAAATTGAGTAAATCTCATTACAAATGTTTATTTCAATAGACTGTATGCTATATTGATATTGATATATAAGCATTAGGTTGATTTGTTTTAATAAATGATTTTTTTATAATAAGTTAGTCAATTTGTGCTAGTTATAATAGGGAGAGAATAAAAGAATAAAAAGAATGATTAGTAACCATCAATGGTTATTACACTCACTATATTAATAATATGATGTTTACAATAAAATGAGATTTATTTTCTTGTCTTAATTCTTCTATTTGTGCTACAATTATCTAATATGCTTCATACACCGTTTTGAAACCCAAGTGCTTGTACTTGTAGGCACAATGCCTTAGGTACTTCATTCTCATAGATCTTTTATAATGTCACTCATACATTTGAGATTCTCTTATAATTTCTACATCATAGGTGCTCATGATGAGGTTAAATTCAAATGAATAACTTGAGATTACCTCGCTAAGCTTTGCACACTCTTTTATAATGGCTTCAAATCAAAATTGAGAGTTGTCAAGATCATCAAAATAAGGATGTTGCATTGCTTTTTTGGCTGATATTCTCTTGGATGGCTCATAAATCAACATTTTCTACAAGGAGACACCAATCAATTTTTATTAGTTTACTTACAAATAGGCAAAGTAAAAGAAGAAAAAAAAAGAGCATCCAAAATGGAAATGAAATGAAAATAAATGGAAGGAAATTATAGACAACAAATCCACACCATTTGGTTCCAGGTTAGGAAAAACAAGGCATAAATCTCAATGCTTCCATTGAGGATAGGCATGCCAGTCTCTCAACTTAGTCACTCCTAGCCATACATCTTCATTGGGAGTTCCAAGATACCTATTGCACACAACACCTCTCATGAATAGAATAATTTGAAATTCTAGATGCTCTTATAATGTCTACATCATAGGTGCTCATGATAAGGTTAACTTCAAATGAATAACTTGAAATTCCCTCACTAAGTTTCACATGCAATTTTATAATGGCTTAAAATCATAATTGAGATTTGTCAAGATCATCAAAATAAGGATGTTGCATTGGTTTGTTGGATGAGATTCTCTTTGATGGCTCATAAATCAACATTTTTTGAAGGGGACACCAACCAATTTTTAGTAGGTTACTTACAAATAAGAAAATTAAAAGAAGATGATATAAACATTAGATGATAGCATTGGCATCATAGCATTAGCATCATACAAATTAATGTGCATACAAGTATAAATTAATAAGAACCAATGTACATACTTACAAATTAATCCAATGAACCACCCAGGTCTACTCTATTCTTTATTGTGTCAAGTATTTCCTCATGGTCAGATTCATAGACATTCCATAAGGTCTTGTTCAAAGGTCTAACCCCATATTTGGTCAAACGAGTATTGGATGCCACGACAAGGTTTGAGTAATGAAGAATCTTTTGATGCATGTCAAAGTCCTGAAACAACCAATATTTAACACTCTTATGTGGGAACCTTCTAAGCCACATTCCAATAACAACAACTGAGCCTATAGGGTATTCAATGTTTTCTCCATCTATAACTGGGGCCTCCAATTTCTTTTTTTCCTCAACACAATGACACAAGTAATAGTTTGTTTCCTTTTGTTGTCTTCATCTACAATAACTCCATAAACATGCCCTGCATTGATTTATACAAAAAATCTCTTGAAATTAGTCAACATTAAAAATGCACTACAAAGTAAGATAACAATAGGAATTTCAAAAACTAAGCAAGTAGATATATTATCAGGTTGAACTAGATCTGATATGTGGTCAAAATAGACTAATGAATCCATCTATGTTAGTTCCAATGTTGTCAGAGGGTGATATGTGTGAAGTGGGCTAAGATAACTTAAGGATCATTTCTCAACCCACTCCTTTGACTCACAATCATCCTAGGCTTGCATTGTATATGAAGAACAAAAGCATGCCATCTTTTGTGTATTGATACTCCATGAACCTACACTTGAGATAAGGAAAGAGTGTAGATCACTCAATCCTATTAGTGTACACCAATACTCAAATGGTGCAATGTTAGTATCATCCATCAACCAAAAAAATCTATGAACTGAAGACATACCTTCATTACCTAAACCCATCGAAGCATTACACCACTTGATAATTAATTTTGCATATGTCAACTTTACATTGTCTTTATACTTTAACTCTTCTTGTGATAAAGCTCTTTTCACACATGCTCCCCCTTTCCATGCCCGACCTCACAAAAGTTCCACATATGCTAAACACCTATAATGACATGCGTTCTGCACAACCAGTAGAACATGCATGAGTTCTTGAACTATGTTGCATAGTTATCTGACCATATTGTATGCCAACTATATGTTATGCCCCTCTTAGCCAAATCACTATAGAACATTTGGAAGAAACCTTGCATGAACTCTAGAGAATGTGTGCGATCATCACTAACATAAAAGTGATACTCTGTCAATACCTTCCTTTGGTCCTTTGTACTATCAACTGCATGAATGAATACTATGTGCACAAATATCAAAACTTGTCTGGAGTTTTCATATTGTGAATGCACCTCACATTGTGGCTATAGAGTGTAGTTCTCTTCAAAGTTGACTACTGAAACTATGCTGCCAACTAGAAAGGTGTCCTTGCAAAGCTTGAATTATGTGTCCATCCATCAGGATCTATGGGTATGTCTTGCATAGTCATACACTATATTGTCATGAAACATGGACGTAAACTGATACACTGGAATCTTAAGAATAACCAAATCACACCTTTTTTCTTGATTACCATCTTTTGTAGCACATGCCACTATTTTATACTTCTCAAAATCTACTAGTTTATTTCCCACCTCATCTATGCTTTCCATATGTTGACAAACTGGCATACACTGCAAGCCATCACAATGTTGACATGAACCATCCAACCATAGTGTCATGTAGAATATTTGGCCATCCTCTATTTCAAATAATTTTTTTGATAAGAAATCTCTTGAAGATTTTGGTGGGGTTTGTATGCCACAATCCTACAAAACATCATTAGTATGCAAATCTAAACATATAAAATGATAAACATCATAATGTTTAGAGAATTCAATATGTAGTCTACAACAACAAGTAGTGTGTGTGTGATTTATCTCGACATAAAAAGGTTTAATCATTTCAAAATATCTTTGAAAAATACTAATTTAAGGATAATCCTATTGAAATTTATGAAAAAATTGGGTTTGAGTCATATCCAAAAAATGCTTTGGATGTGGAACATGATTATGACTACCAATTCTCCTTCTTACCACATCCCTTTGGTTCGAAGATGGCCTTGTTTTATTCTTCCAATACTCTTGAATTAGTTTTCTCAATGTTTCAACAATTTGTTTATCTTTTCCTGGCCTTCTCCCTGAGAATGCCCATAATTCATTTGAATCAATGCCCTCAATTCTTCACTTCCTTTGAATAGCTCTTGATAAAAAAAATTATTAATTCTCACTTTTTCACTTATCTTTCCAATGAGATGAGCTCTCTTTGTTTGAATACTTAACAAAGTTGATGCAATGACACGTCAGGTGAAATTACTATCCTTTGAGCATGAGGTCTTACCTGCACTCTCATAAGCATCCATTAGATTCTTCACAATAGTGTTTTCACTTGAATCATTCAATGTTCTCAACCTAAGAGTCTTCATGATGTTTCTATACTTTATACCCCACATCATTTCAACAAATAGTTGAAATCTTGTGGTCTCATTTAGCCTTTCAAAGAAAGATTTCGAAATCTTATCAGCATATCTTCTACAAGTGTGTTCTAGAATCTTACCTTCCATGTGCTACAAAATATCCTCATCAATATTAATCAAATACTTTGGCTTTCTATGCAAAATTTTAGGTGGTGTTCTCCTAGGTACATACTCCTCAACATTAGGAATTTCATCAATATTTGAGTGAGGTGGGGTAGATTATGTACCTTCGATCGAGGGTGGAATAGATGACATACCTTGAGGTTGACATGGGGATGATGGCATACTTTCTTTGTCAAATATGAGTGATGATGTAATCTCAACTTGAGGTGTGGTGGATGGTGTCCCTTCATATTCACTTTCAATAGATGGTGTCCTTCCATATTCACTTGCGATAGATGGTGTCCCTCCATATTCACTTGCAGTAGATAATTTCCCTCCATATTCACTTGCAATAGAGGGTGTGTCTCCAACTACGGTATTTGAATCTATCTTAGCACATTTCTTTTGAATTCATGCCCTTTGTGCTACCAATGCCTTTTCTCTTTTTGATGGTTGAGGTTCCTCTTCAATTGGCTTGTTTTCATCAATCGTATCCAATTTCTTCTTCTCATGATATGTCCTTACCCATTCTCTCTCTTTTACTTTATTGGTTTCATACTCTTCGTCTGTTAGTTTATTCCTTGTTTGTTTCCTTGGCATGTCAAATAATTTTACCTATAGCATGGTAAATGAGACAAATATTGGTTCCTAAAAAATGAATCCATACAAATAAATGAAATATGTCATTCAAGGCTTCATACTTGAAATACTTACAATCATCCTGTAGAAGAGTATTTCTAGCATAGACAAAGGTCATGTGAATTTTTTCAATGGAATGCCTTAAAGAAATCTAGTAATGTGGCATGCCATGATTGCAAGATAGGCTCAAAATGGAAGCATGAAAAATTCATGTGAATTCAATTTCATTTTCCATGCTTCCATTTTGATCCTATCTTACAATCATGGCATGCCACATTACCACATTTATTTAAGGAATTCCATCGAAAAAATCATGTGAGCATTGGCAAGCTAGTGAGCTCACTAGCTTGCCAATGTGGTAGGCTCACCATGAGTCTCCATTTATATGAGGCATATGCTACCCCTACCTTATCAACCCTACCACATTGCTAAGCTAGTGAGTGATCTCACTAGCTTGCCAATACAGTAGGGTTGACAAGGTAGGGGCAACGTATGCCTCATAGAAATGGGGTCTTACGGTGATGCACTAGCTTGCCAATGCGGTAGGATTGACAAGGTAGGGGCAGTGTATGCCTCATATAAATGGGAACTCATGGTGATATACATCACCATGAGTTCCCATTTATATGAGGCATACGCTGCCCCTACCTTGTCAACCCTATCACATTGGCAAAATAGTGAGCTCACTCACTAGCTTGCCAATGCGGTAGGGTTGACAAGGTAGGGGAAATGTATGCCTCATATAAAAGGGGTGTCATGGTGATCTACATCACCCTAAGACCCCATTTGTATGATTCATATGTTTCCCCTACCTTATCAACCCTACCGCATGGCAAGATAGTGAGCTCACTCACTAGCTTGCCAATGTGGTAGGGTTGACAAGGTAGGGGCAACATATGGCTCATAGAAAATAAAATGGGTCTCACAATGATGTACATCACTGTGAGACCACTTTTCTATGAGGCATACATTCCCCCTACCTTTTCAAACCTACCACATTGGCAAGCTAGTTAGTGAGCACACTAGCTTGCCAATGCGGTAGGGTTGACAAGGTAGGGACAGTGTATGCCTCATAGAAAAGGGGTCTCACGGTGATATATTTATCACCATGAGTCCCCATTTCTATGAGAAATATGCTAGCCCTACCTTGTCAACCCTACTGCATTGACAAGCTAGTGAGTTAGCTCACTAGCTTGTCAATGCTATCACATTTTGCATACATATATACAAAAAAATTATTGTCAAACAATTCAAATGCCTTGTCCATGCTTCCATTTTGAGCCATTATTGCAAGATAGGTTGCACCTTTCCCCATGTTGCTAACTTATCCTTGAATAAAGAGTCTTGAAACAGTGGAGAGAAGGGCTAGAATCCCTTGTAGGTAGACTAATCAAGGAAACATTTAAAATATATCACAACATAAGTGATGAGGTAAATTTAGAAATAGAGATGAAAACAAAAATAGATTCAAATATCTATTAATGTGGGAGGAGTATATTCCATTTTTTTAGAGACATGTATGGAAAATTTGGTAGCATAGATAAGGCAATCAGCTGCTTGGTATAATTGTTTGACAAAATACCTCAATGAGATATGTCCTCGTGGACTATAATGATTGTAGGGTATGCAAAAAATAGATTTATTGAAAAGGCTTTAGAAAATTTCAGGCATATGCAAATTGTAGGTGTAAAACCAAATTCAACTACATTTTCCAATATCCCCCATGCCTATACCAAAATCAAAGCTTTGGAGATTGGTATGCACATCCATAGTAAAGGATTGAGAAATGATGTTTTATTTTACTTCCTTATAACTTATGTCATATATATGTGTATAAAAAATATGGAAGCATAAACAAGGTAAGTTAATTCTTTAACAAAATGCCTCAAAGAGATGTGGTTTAAAAATGTAATTGGCAAGTGTAAAGAATTGTGTAATTTAAAATGTGCATTGACAAGCTAAGGTTATAGTGAAAAAAAATAATGATCAACATGGAATATGCAAAATAAAAAAAATGAAGGCAAGCCATTATAGAATGAAAGAAAATGTGTAAGGACTTCACATACCTAAAAAACCAAAGTTTAAAATGGAGGATTTCTACCCAATTATGTAGCCTTTGCTTCCTCTTTCTTCAAACTCCTCAACAATTTGACTTTTTCAAAAGCTTGTTCCCCTTCAAACTTCAATTATATATAACTCTTGAATGGAATTCAGACTTGAATTGATATTATATGCCTTTCAACATGAAAACTCTAGTATTTCATTCAAAGGTGGTGGAAATATCATGAAAAAGGTGGTGGAATGTGAAAAACATGCATGCACACTTCACAACATCATCAAAAAGATATTTTTTGTAAGAGTGCACATAGAACCAAGAGAATATGCAGAATGTGGGCCTTGAGATCATGGGTATATTGATTTTTTTACCGGTTTTAGAGTAAGACAAAATGTGCTTGCATTATAACGTGCCTGAATTATAATGTGAGCACGTTCTGTCTTGCTAAAAGAATGAACATATCTCTACTACTTAAAAACACGCTTGCATTATCAAAAAGTTGATTTTTGATAAGTTTATTTTCTCTCTCTTTCTCTCTAACCTCCACCCTCAACCCACAACCCTTAATCCCTCTACCCTTAAACCCTCTACCCTCTACACTCAACCCTAAACCCTAAAACCTATACCTTCAAACCCTAAACCCTCTACCCTCTACCCTCTACCCTAAACCCTTAAACCTTCTACCCTCAAACATAAACCCTAAACCCTCTACCCTAAACCCTCTACCCTCAACCCTAAACCCTAAAACCTATACCCTCAAACCCTAAAACCTCTACCCTCTATCTCTCTCTCAAGTATCTCCCTCCTCCCTCAACCCTAATCTCTAATCCCTCAACCCTCTTGACCCTTAATCCCTCAACCCTCAATCCTCGACCCTTAAAATCTAATCCCTCAAAGCCTATACCCTCTACCCTATACAATAGACCCTCAACCCTAATCCCCCAACCCTATACCCTCAATCCTCTACCCTCAACCCTTAAACCCAAATCCCTCAACCCATATACCCTCTACCCTATACATTGGACCCTCAACCCTCAACCCTAATCCCCCAAGCCTATACTCTCAATCCTCTACCCCAAACCTTAAACCATCAACCCTCAACCCTTAATCCATCAACCCTCATATATATTTGTCCCTCCCTCCTCTTCTCTCCTTCTCTTTATCTCACTTATCCCTCCATCTCTCCCTCCACCCATCCCTCCCTCTCTACCCTAATCCCTCAACCATATACCCTCAACCCTAAACTCTAAACCCTAAACTCTCAACCCTTAAACCCTAAACCCTTAAACCCTCTACCCTCTACCCTTTATTTCTCTCCCACTCCCTCTCTCTCTCTCACATCTCTCCATCCTACCCCCTCTCCCTTTCCCAAGTCTCTCTCTCTCTCACTCTCTCACTCCTATTTCTTTCCCCTCTACCCTTAACCCTCTACCCTTTACCCTTAACCCTTATACCCTCTATCTCTCTCCCACTCCCTCCCTCTCGCTCTCTCAAGTCTCTCCCTCCTACCCCCTCTCCCTCTCTCAAGTGTACATCTCTCACTCACTCACTCCTTCTATATCTCTCAAGTTAGGTTTCCAATTTCATTGAATTGGTAAGCTAGTGGGCCCTCTAGCTTACCAATTTCACCCACTAGCTTTCCAATTTGGTGAAGTTGGCAATATAGTGTCCTGTTTGAAAAAATGGGTCCAAGAAATGGGGTCTCCTGGTGATGTGGAGACCCCATTTCTTGGAACCATTTTTCCAAATAGGCCAAGTTAGGTTTCCAAGTTTACCCTCAACCCTTAAACCCTCAACCCTCAACCTTTAAACCCTAAACCCTTAAACCCTCTACCCTCTACCCTATACCCTATACCCTATACGTTAAACCCTCAACCCTCAATTCTTAACCCTCAACCCTTAATCCCTCAACCCTCAACCCCTATACCCTCTACCCTATACATTGGACCCTTAACCCTAATCCTTCAACCACATACCCTCAAACCTATACCCTAAATGCTAAACCCTCTAATCTCAACCCTAAACCCTCAACCCTAAACCCTTAAACACTAAACCCTTAAACCCTCTACCTTCTACCCTCAACCCAATACCCTAAACCATCAACCCTATAGGTCCTCAACCCTCTATATCTCTCCCACTCCCTCCCTCTCTCTCTTTCAATTCTCTTCCTCCTACCCCCTCTCCCTCTCTCAAGTCTCTCTCTCTCACTCACTCACTCCTATCTCTCTCCCCTCTACCCTTAACCCTCTACCCTCTACCCTTAACACTTAAATCCTCTACCCTCTACCCTTAAACCCTTAAACCCTCTACCCTCTACCCTAGAACCTAAAACCTCTACCCTCTACCCTAAGACCTTAACCCCTAAACCCTTAAACCATATACCCTTTACCCTCTACCCTTAATCCCTCTACCCTCTACCCTCAACCCTTAACCCTAAAACCTATACCCTCAAACCCTTAACCCTCTACCCTCAACCCAAAACCCTCAACCTTAAACCCTTAAACCTTCTACCCTCTACCCTCTACCCTCTACCCTCTACCCTCAACCCAATACCCTAAACCATCAACCCTATACCCTCAATTCTCAACCCTCTACCATGTATATCTCTCCCACTCCCTCTCTTCACCCTTCCCTCTGCACTCTCTTAGTCACTCACTCTTTCTATCTATCTTCCCTCTACCCTTAACCCTCTACCCTCTACCCTTAACACTTAAAACCTCTAACCTCTACCCTTAAACCCTTAAACCCTCTACCCTCTACCCTAAACCCTAAAAACCCTAAACCATCAACCCTTAAACCCTAAAAACTTAAACCCTCTACCCTCTACCCTCAACCCAATACCTTGTTCCCTCAACCTAATCCCTCAACCCTTAAACCCTTAAACCCAAGTAAAATCTCTACCCTAATCCCTCAACCCTCTTGACCCTTAATCCCTCAACCCTCAATCCTCAAACCTTAATCCCTCAACCCCTATACCCTCTACCCTATACATTGGACCCTCAACCCTTATCCCCAAGCCTATATCCCTCAATCCTCTACCCTCAACCTTACACCTTCAACCCTATACTCTTACACCCTCTACCCTCTACCCTCTACCCTATACATTAAACCCTCAAATCTCAACCCTTAATCCTTCAATCCTCAACCCTCAGACCCTAAACCCTCAACCCCAATACCCTCTACCCTATACATTGGACCCTCAACCCTAATCCTTCAACCATATGTACCCTCAACCCTATACCCTAAATTCTTGACCTTCTACCCTATACATTGGATCCTCAACCCTCATATATCTATGTCCCTCCCTCCTCTTCTCTCCTTCTCTCTATCTCCCTTCTTCCTCCATCTCTCTATCCATCCATACCCCCCTCTCTATCCTAATCCTCAACCCTAAGCCATCAACCCTTACACCCGTAAACACTCAACCCTAAACCCTAAATCTTCAACCCTTAAACCCTCTACCCTCTACCCTAAACCCAATACCTTGTACCCTCAACGCTAATCCCTCAACCCTTACACCCAAGTAAACTCTCTACCCTAATCCCTCAACTCTCTTGACCCTTAATTCCTCAATGCTCAACCCTCAACCCTTAAACCCTAATCCCTCAACCACTATACCCTCTACCCTATACATTGGACCCTCAACCCTAATCCCTAAACCATATAGCATCAATCCTTTATCCTCAACCTTAAACCCTCAACCCTCAACCCTTAAACCCTCTACCCTCTACCCTCTACCCTATACATTAAACCCTCAATTCTCAACCCTCAACCCTCAACCCTTAATCCCTCAATATTCAACCCTCAAACCCTAAAACCTCAACCTCGATACCCTATACCCTATACATTGGACCCTCAACCCTAATCCTTTAACCATATTTACCCTCAAGCCTAATCCCTCAACCCTATAGGTAATCAACCCTATACCCTCAATTCTCAACCCTCTACCCTATACATTGGATCCTCAAACCTGATATATCTTTGTCCCTCCTCCTCTTCTCTCCTCTCTATCTCACTTGTCCCTCCATATCTCTATCCATCCATCCCTCCCTCTCTACCCTAATCCCTCAACCCTAAACCCTGAACCCTTAAACCCTAAACCCTTAAACCCTCTACCCTCTACCCTCAACCCAATACACTCTACCCTCAACCCTAATCCATCAAGCCTTTAACCCTTAAACCCAAGTAAACTCTCTACCCTAATCCCTCAACCCTCTCGACCCTTAACCCTCAACCCTCAACCCTCAACCCTCAACCCTAATCCCCCAACCCTATACCTCCAATCCTCTACCATCAACCTTAAACCCTCAACCCTCAACCATTAAACCCTCTATCCTCTACCCTCTACCCTATACAATAAACTCTCAACTCTCAATTCTCAACCCTTAACCCTTAATCCCTCAATCCTCAACCCTCATACCCTAAACCCTCAACCTCGATACCCTCTACCCTATACATTGGACCCCCAACCCTAATCCTTCAACCATATGTACCCTCAACCCTATACCATCAACCCAATACCATCATCCCAATACCCTAATCCCTCAACCTTATAGGTCATCAACCCTATACCCTCAATTGTCAACCCTCTACCCTATACATTGGATCCTCAACCCTCATATATCTCTGTCCCTCCCTCCTCTCCTCTCCTTCTCTCTATCCATCCATCCCTCCCTCTCTACCCCAATCCCTCAACCCTAAACCCACAATCCTTAAAACCTTAAACACTCAACCCTAAACCCTAAACCCTCAATCCCTATACCATCTACCCTATGCATTGGACCCTCAACCCTATACCCTAAATCCTCTACCCTCAACCTTAAACCCTGAACCCTGAACCCTGAACCCTTAAACCCTAAACCCTCTACCCTATGCATTAAACCCTCAACCCTCAATTCTCAACCCTCAACCCTAAATCCCTCAACCCTCAACCCCTATACCCTCTAGCCTTTGCATTGGACCCTCAACCTAATCCTTCAACCATATACCCTCAAACCTATACCCTAAACCCTCTACCCTCAACCCTAAACCCTTTAACCCTAAACACTTAAACCTTATACCCTCTACCCTCAACCCTAATCGCTCAACCCCCAACCCTTAAACCCTAATACCCTAAACCATCAACCCTATAGGTCCACCCTAATCCATCAAACCTATACCCTCAACCTCTATCCCTTTCTCTATATCTATACATCTCACTTCTCTCTCTCTCCCTCTCTCCTACCCTCTCTAATTGTCTCTATCTACCCTCACCCTCTTTCTACGTACCTCTCACTCAATCAGTCCATACCACCCTCTCTTTCTCCCTCTATCTATCTCTCTCTACCTCCCTCCCACTACCTTTGCATCATTCCCTCTCTCTTAGCTCTCTCCCTCCCACCCCCTCTCTCTCTCAGGTCTCTCTCTCAGGTCTCTCCCTCTGGCACCCTACCTAGGTAACTCTCTCTCTCTATCTCTCTCTCTCCCCCCTCTCTCTATATATCCCTCTCACCCTACTTAGATAAGTCCCTCTCACTCCACCCCCTCTATCTCTCCCTCTCTCAGATCACTCCCTCCCACACCCTCTCCATCTCTCAAGTCTCTAACTCTCACACTCCCTCTCTCTCACACTCCTTCTCACTACCTATCTCTCAACTCTCTCCCTCTCACCCCCCTCATACTCTCAAGTCTCTCCCTTTGCCACCCTACCTACATAACTCTCTCTTTCTCTCCCTCTCTCTCTCTTTCCCCTCTCTCTCTCTCTCTCTCCCTCTCTCTCTCTTTCCCCTCTCTCTCTCTCTCTCCCTCTCTCTCAATTCTCTCTCTCCCACCCCTATCTCTCTCTCTCTCCCTCTATCCCTCCCACCCTACCTAGCTAAGTACCTCTCACTCCAACCCTTTCTCTCCCACTCCCTCTCTCTTAGACTCTCCCTTCCACCCCTCTCCCTCTCTCAAGACTCTCTCTCACTACCTCTCTACCTCTCTCTCTCTCTCAGGTCTCCCCCTCACTCTCTCCCTCCCTCTCTCCCTCGCACCCTAACTAGACAACTCTCTCTCTCTCTCTCTCTCTTAAAAATTCTCCCTCCCTCTAAAGACATACATAAATACATACACATATACTTACATACATACAAGAAGAATACATATGTACATACAATCCTACATACATACAAGCATACATGTACATATGTAGATACAATATTACATACATATAGGCATACATACAATATACATGCATTGATACATACATATAGGCATACATACATACATACAAGCATCCATACATATATACATACATGACATACAAGCATACATGTACATACAAACATACAAATATATAAACATGCATTCAATAGAGTAGCATTTAACATAAAGAAAGACATAACATGAGCACGTTATATCATGCTCACATTATGTCTTGCTAGACATGTCCCGCACAAATGCAAAAAATCATGTCAAAACTAAGATATAATCTGTGTGCATTATGTATTGCTTTGGGAATCCCTAAGCCTCAGGCTTGGTATTTTCCTTAGAATACCAACCCAAAGGCTTGGAGGGCCTTCCCAATGACTAGAGACATGTTTTTACAAATTCTAAAATATTTCACATAACCAGGTTCATGCTCACTATTAGGATTGCACGTGTTCCAATGTTGAACAAATCGAACACCTGGGTAATGTTAGGTTCTCTCTTATCTATCCAACGATGTACTTTTTTTCACTTTTGTACAATTTTAAGCCTTTCATCTATAATATCTCTCGTTTGTGTGTCTCTTTTTTGACAAAAAGCGGTATTTGGTGTTTTTTCATTATAAATTAACTGTTCATCAAAATTTCAAATAAATTAAAATTTTAGAAACTAGGTTCCATTCTATAAATTTAAAAATAAAAATAAAGAAAATTCAATTAGTTTCCAAAATTTGTAGGGGTGGCATGGCCAAAATTCTATTTTTCAAGAAGTTTCCACTTAGAAAATTAGTAAAAAATCAAATATTTATTAAAAAACTATCAAAAAAATCGTGCATCAACTACATACTATTAGCTAATTTCTCACTGGAGTGATTTTAAAAATACTTTAAAAAAGCTCACCATGCTAGGGACGTACAAAACTTGCTATGTTATGTTATTTTGACAAAAACGACATCAATTTTTGTACATCCCTCTTTTGAACCCCTTAATCTCAACCATTCTCAAAATAAATCAGTAGTTTAGAAAGTAGACTCTGAGCACTTCGATTCTTGTTTTTTTTGTATCTCAAAATTTTGAGTGTGACTATCCTCAATTTCACATCCAAGGTTGGTATTTTCTGATTTCAAAAAAAAAGTGGCCACTTAAGCTCCCTCTTTGGCCCCCCATCTTTTTGCACTTACCCATTTATGATAATATTCACATATCAATAACCTTGAAAGTTTATAAACCTTGCTCTCATTCTTCCTAGGTCACTCCTCAAGAGCTTGTATTACTATTTGTGGGATCTTTACAATAGATTATCCACTGATGAGAAGGCTCCCCTCATTTGCTAATGGAATAAATTTTCATCTACTCCTCTTTAATGTGTAATTTGATGTAGCATGTTCAATGTCACAAGGGATAGTTTAAGAGCATAGTTTGAGATTTGATATCCATAGAATCCAAATTCTTACAACATAAAATTCAGAACCAACATCCCAACCAATGCAACTTAGCTTTAATATGCACCATAACCAATGTTTTCCCATATGAATGGTGGAATTGAACTAACTTTTGGGGGTCCCTTGAATAGAAAACATACACAAACGCAAACTGCTATGATAGATAGCAAGGAGAAAACAAATGGATGATACATGGCTCCATGATAGCCTACCATCCTTGATACTCCCATGGAGGAAAATCTTGCACACTCACCAAATTTATGAGGAAGCTTAATTATCATTTGTTGAGACAAGTTTGTGTTTGAACCAACTTCTTGAATTGCACTCACATTCAAGGAAGGTGCTTTCAAAAATTTTATTGCTAACTAAGCACTCATGTTATCTCCTAGTTTTATTTCAAATAATAGGTTATATGAATGAGTATTTCTCATTAAGGCATAAGAATATTTGGAAGTGGATTTTTATTAGATATTGTAGTTGCAAGTTACATTTTGGATCACCAAAGCCTTCAGAAAACCTTATGCACAACCACCGCAACACCACACAATTGTTGTTAGGACTTTGCAATGATGTGGGGAAAGCACCCCGCATCACCGTGAAGGCCCAACAACAACCATGCAATATTGTGGTGGTTGTGCAGAAGTGCCATCACAACACCACATGATTGTGGTTGGGCATTCAGGGTGATGTGGGGTGCTTTCTCCACATCACCATGAAGTCCCAACAATAACCATGTAGTGTTGTGGTGGTTGTGTAGAAGGACTACCACAATACCGCATATTTGTTTTTGGGCCTTCGTGGTGATGTGGGGTGCTTTTCCCACATCCCTGCAAAGAGCCAACAACAATCATGTAGTGTTGTAGTGGTTGTACAAAAGGTTTTGTGAAGGATTTGGTGATCGGAAGTGGAACTTGCAACTACAATATTTGATAAAAAACCACTTCCAAATATGGTTTTGATGGATGTTCATATCATCATCCAAAGCTCCAATTCACACATAGGTAGGAAGGACATTTTCAAAGGTTGAGGAGTTGGGCTTTACACCCAGTAGTTGCATTTTCTTAAAATTTTCTAAGCACTTTTTAGAAAAACCCATTTTGAACATATCCTTCAATCACGACATTCCATGATATCACATTTCTTTGAGGCATTTTTTGAAATAGATCGCTTGCCTTGTCTATCCTTCCACATTTTCATGTATGGCTAGCAGGGCACTTGTAACTACAACATATGACACAAAAATCCAAGCTATTATGCTTTGATGGATGTCCCTTCATTATTACTAGATATTTGATGTAGTGCACATTATTATAGTGCAAGCCTATTTTTCAGATTGTTTCATTTATCATCATCAATATTCTCCACAAGAACATTGTCCCTATTTAAAATGATGGAAATGGTTCACATCTCTCACAAAAAATTCTCTTGCAACAATATTGGACATGAATTTAGATGTAGTGTGAAAATGAGAACATAATCGAAGGTTCTTAACAACTCTAATAGTTGTACTAGGGGCCATGTTTAACAACCAAATGAAATTAATAACTTTTCACTATGGTAGTAGATAAATTATTCTTTTTTCTTCTATTTCACAACATTAAGTAAAAGTATTGAATCTTGAAATACCCTACTACCTTCATTTTCCAAGCCAATTTCTCTAGTTTTGCATAGCTCTCACATGTTTGTGGATGTGATATGTCTCCTACAATTTTTTAATTGATTTATCTTTCTATTGTGTTTGGACTTACTTTTGTAAACTTGCAATATAAGATGCACTTTTATTCTTTCTGAATTGAGACTAATAGTAATTTTGTTGGTTGTATTGAGGCATAGCTTCATTCATGGTAGAAAAGGAAACACTCTATTTCTCACATATCAGATGACATGTTGCATATAAAGGAGGAAAGATTCTAGGGTTATTGTTGTTTGCATTGAAGGAGAGAGCTTCATATATGGGACATGATAAAAAATCTCCTTCTTGGATTCTACATGGTATATATTGCTCTAGGAAGATTTCCCATGTTGTAGAAGTTTTAAGAGATGAAAGGGGCATGTGCTCACATTGAAGGGCTCCAAGCATGCATTTCCATCATTGCAATTTTTTTTTGGAGAAGTTTCTTTCTTGTCCCTTCTATGCATTGTAACTCATATTTTCAGTCTTGTGACTGAAAATAAAAATTGTAATACTCTATTTCTAAGAATTTTTCAAGCAAGATAGATGTTTTGGACTTGTGCAAGTTGTAAGAACACCTTTCTTTTAATGAATTTCATTGATTTTTCCTTCTCAATGGCTATCTTATTGTGTGCAATTGATGATTGATGTGTATTTTTATATTTTATGTTTAAACCCTCAAATATTAGTCAATTAAAATGACTAAAAATACTACTAATTGACATCAATTAATAATTAAATTGACTAAATATACTACCAATTGACAAAAATCAATAAACAGTGAATAAATATGACTAAATATATGACCAGTGAAATTAGTGAATAAAAATGACTAAATATACTACCAAATTGATCAAAATATTGATTAAAATTAATGACTAAATACACTACCAAAGGATAGAAATCAATGAATAAAAATGACTAAATAAGTGACCAGTTAACAACAATCAATGACTAAATTAATAACTAAATATATTAGTGAATAAAAGATGACTAAATAAGTGACCAAATTACAACAATCAATGACTAAATGAATGACTAAATATACTACCAAATTGATCAATCAAAACAACCAATAAATGACTAAAAATGGTTTATTCATCAATTTGGTCATGTTATAAATGATTGGAAATAAACTACTAATGGTCATGTGATCATGTTTGGTCATTTATATACAGTTGTTAGTAGTTTTTAATCATATATTGTTGTTTTTGTACTATTGTTAACCCTCCTTTCACCCAACATGGTTACCAAGGTTCAATACCCCCACTATACCCAACTTATGGCCAAACAAATGTTGTGGGACAACAAGGCTACTCCACATAGGATTCATAAACAAATGTACCGAGAATAAAGGTGGACATGCAACTACAAGAAATGAATCAAAATATATCGAACATCCAAATTGGAAAACCAGAGAATACTTATACCCTATAGGATATATGTATGTTTCCTTTTGATCACTCCATTACTATCTTCCCTTTCCAAAAAAAATTAAAATACCAAAGTTTGACAAGTACAAAGGAAAATGAGATCTAGTAGAACACATGTGAGATTTCTCAGTATCATGCATGGAATTCCAAAACAATGATTCCTACCTAATGAGGCTCTTTCTGCGTAGCCTTACTGGTTACGCTATGGAATACTTCTCCCATCTACCACCAAGAATTTGAATTTTTGATGAACTGACTACCAAATTCATAAACCACTTCTCATTAAATATAGAATAGGATGTCACTCTCATTCATCTATACAAGATTAAATAGAGTCAAGGAGAATCCTTTACCTCCTACCTACAAAGATGGAGAAATAAATCTAGTAGGTGCAAGTGGCCTATTCCCAGCAAAGAACTAGTAGATATGTTTGTTTCCAATGTCCAAGGAGATATCAATTATAAACTCACTATGTTATGCCCCATGAACTTTGAAAAAACTATTTAAAAGGGACTACACATTGAGAGAGCTCTCATAGCAAGGGGAGTCCTTAAATTGAACATCTCAAAAGAAAGTCCTTCTAGTTCAAATGATAGACCTAAAATTTGGGCCAAAAATAAAAATGTTACCAATGGTGGAGTAGTTGATGCTAGAGCTATGTGGAATGTACAAAATCTTGATTGACCACAAAACAAACCTCAAGTTGTACAAACAAGCTACGCTCCCAACAACACACAAAAAAATCAACTTGGCTATCCCCAAAATAATCAAGTAATTAACCAATAGAAAAATCAACGAGGACAACAAAGGCAATATGATCAACCAAGGATGAAATTCATTGCATTAGGAGAACCCCTTAAGATAATCAAGTGCAAACTAATGCAAAAAAACCTCATCAAGCTCAACGATTGCCCAAACTATCAAGAGCGAAGCTTCAAAACACCATAGTACAATGAGAAGGACTTATGTGAGTTCCACAAAATCAAAGGAAATACAAAAAATAATTGCATGAGACTCAAGCATATAATACAAGACTTTATCAACAAGGGACAAGTGGATATAGACCATCATCTTAGAAACAAAGATCTACAAATCTATAAAAAATCCCATTTCAAACCATGCTAAGAAGAACGACAAAGGGAAAGACCAAGATTAGCATAGTGCTAACTACACCTATGGTGACACCATCTTAAGTACCTTCTCCCAAGAAGATGACACAAGAGTCAATGTATTGACAATACAAAGTAGAGACCCCAAATGTAACGTAACTACCCATTGAGGGAAAGTCACAATATAAGGAGCCCCACCAAAACCCACAACTAAGTCATCTAATGACTATAGTATTTTGGAACAACTGAAGAAGACCCCTGCTTTGATCTCCATCCTAGAGCTGCTGAAATTATCACCTACACATAGGGAAATACTAGATAAAGCATTAGAAGCATTAGTTGCTAATGAGCTCAATCCTAATCAATGTCATGCCATGGTTGGAAAAATCACATAAAATCATCATTTAGTATTTTTCGAGAAAGACCTTCCACAGAAGTTGTTCCACCACCAAGCCCTCAATATAGAGGTTTGTGTCCACAAACACATGGTCAAAATGGTACTGATAGAAAATAGTGCAGGTCTAAACATCTCTACCTTGAAATTTCTTAAACAATTGGGGTATTCTGACAATGTAATCGACAAGGGAAAAAACATTACTATAAGGGCCTATGATGACCTTGAAAGAAATTAAGGAACCATCAGGATTCTTGTGCAGATAGGACTAGCAACCATAGAAACATGTCAGGTACTTGATCTTGAACCCTTCCATTATTGTGCAAAATTGGAGGAGAAATATAACAAAATCTAGCGTATACCCAACAATGATATATCATTACACTCGTCCTATGTTGACCCATCCAAAATACCATCAACCTCAACTAAGACCACAACAATTGAGCAACCAAAAACTGAAACCAAGGTTCAAGTACTTGACAAAGGTAATGGAAATTATCATTTCAATCAATCATTTTGCATTGGAATCCTTCCACCAACACCCAAGTTTTATGGAGGCCCTAAGGAGATCAAATATGTTCAAACAATAAAAATAATAGCCAAACCCTCAATTTTTACCAAGTAGGGAGATATGAAGGACTGGGAGATATTCAAAGAAGACCTATCATCCATGTCTACAAAGAGGAATAAGATGAACTAGAGCAGCCACAACCCCTTCTATTTGATCCTAGCAGTAAAGTCTGTCAGTTAGCTTAAAAAATGGGATACACTAGAATAGGTGGCCTTGGGCTACACAAACAAGGGAGACGGGAGCCCATTATAGTCGAACAAAGAAAAAATTAACATGGGACTAGGTTATGGTTCTATAGATGTGGTTACTCCAAAAACTGGACATACCTTTTTTAAGAAAGGACTCCTTCTACTGGCATTAAGACATTGGATATCTACCATCATATAGACTTTGATTTACCAATTGAAGACCTATTTGAGAACTTTGACATAGCTATAGTCCCTACCCAACTTATACAAACTGTATCTAAAAACCTTACTTATGAAACAAACTCCAATGCATATAAGTGGGATGCCACTAAATGTGATTCCTTCACTTCTAGTGACAATGACCTAAATAACAAATGGGAAAATGATGCCATAGCTATATTGACCATCTCAACAACTTCTATAAGATTTGCAGATAATGATGATAGCCTACCCCTTTGCTACCCACAGTTGATAGATTGGGACCAACAACAACATACACCTGTTTTAAATCAATTCTAGAATGATGAAGCAATCATAGAGTTTATGGGACTTCGAGTTGATATACTAGCATGAGATCATAAAGGAGGGTTTGTCATGGAATTTGCACAGGAAGTGTACTTCAATGGGGAGATTGTGTCCTCTAGTCACAAAATTGAAAAACATAATGTAAAAACAAAAATGAGATTCCATAGAGAAAACCATAATGTGGCTCTATTAGATCCTGAAAAGAGAAAAATAAAGGAAGAATCTAAGGGTGAAAACCTCCCGAGGCACCCGAAGATGGAGGATTCAATCTCCCTATTTTTGAATATCAAGGGAAGTACACACTTATAGTAGAAGAAGCTAAGCCTATCAATTTTGGCACCATAGAAGCACCCAAGATCACATACCATGCAATGTCACTTAATCCTGAAGAGAAAGTGAACTTCTTAGTGTTCATCAATGAAAGAAAGATAAATTTCACATGGACATATTGTTATGTGACTATTTCCCCAAGAGAAGAGAAAGTTATGAAATAACTCTTTAAAATTAAAGGGGTAGATATAAAATAAAGGATATTGTGATCCTTTGGTTAAAAGAGATATTAATAAAGAATGTGTATATATACCTTTTTAAAATGGGGGAAGAATAATTATTTATGTAAATAATTATTAGAGGCAACCTTTTTGAAAGGGTGTGATGGTTTGGAAACCACCCTGTAAAGCTTATATAAAGCATTTATGTCAGACTTGGAAAGGATATGAAAATTATTCAACGAAAAAAGAAAGGGACGAGAGCAGTACGTGATTAAGAAGGCACACCTGCGAGAAGGTTTGAGTCTTGGTTAGCATTTAACACTTGGGAGAAGGGGCACATAGTGTGTGTCCAACTCGGGGTACACCTGAGATTTTCCTAGCCAGGGTTGGGTTTATGTCATGAAGGCAAGTTTGGTTCTATGCAAGAACCCGTTCCTCGGTAGTGGTTATGCCAAGAAAAGCCAGTAGCTTCAAACCCTATCTTTGTGTTTGGGATAGCTGCTTCCAAAACTATTAAAGATATCTTCCATTTTCATTGTAGTATCATTTAATTAATCTTTGTGTTAATTGATTGTCTCTTGTCAATATAAAATATTTCCTTATTTTGATTTGCATATTATTATTCCAATGACTTATTATTGATGCTTCGTTTATTCACTAATATACGTTTATTTTATTGTTTGGTAAATACTTAGGTTTCAATTGGTATTAGAGCCTTACCGATCCAATTATCTCATTGCATTTATTTGTTACAAAGTAGATATATTAAAAAAAATTAAATTGAGTTGCATTTTTTTTGCTCAGTAGATATATTAAATTAAAAAAAAACATTATAATTGTAGACACTGAAAATTGTCCTAGGCCTGTGACCCTTAACTTCTTCATAATTATATAATGTTAATTATTTAATTATTTTCCAAAGTCATATATCCTCTATTAATTAAATAATTTTAATAATTTAATTAATTCATTCCCATCTTTATTTCTCTTTGATTATTTATTTAATTACATCACTAATTAAACCTATTTTCTTTTTAAAATTAAATAAATGTTTATTTATTTAATTTCCTATGTCACTTTCCACTATAATTAAATAATTATTTTAATTATTTAATTATTCATTGGCCTTTTCTCTTTTTAATTAAATAAATCTTTATTTATTCAATTTAATCCAATATCCTTGAATTTTGAATTAAAATCATTATTTAATTCAAAATGATGATTCCTCTTTATCGCAATCTTCTATAATTAAATAATATATTTATTATTTAATTAGTCATTAATCACTTAAGTCTAGATAAGATTTTATTTTCTCTAACAGGCAATTTTATGTATGTCAATCTTATCTTCTACATGCAATCCTCTATTAATTAAATAACTTTAATTATTTAATTAATTCATTCTTACCTTTATTCTTTCTTGATTAATTAAATAAATACGTCGGTAATTAAATCTATCTTCTATTAAATAATCATTTTAAATTATTTATTTTATTCTTATCACACTTTCAACTATAATTAAATAATCATTCTGAATTATTTAATTATTCCTTAGCCTTTTCTCCATTTAATTAAATACATTTTTATTTATTTAATTTAATCCTAAAATCTTGAATGTTGAATTAAATTATTATTTAATTCATATAAAGGTTTATCCATGGCATATTCCTCTCTGATTAGATAGTCTCTTAGTTATCTAATTATTCATTATCACTTAAGTCTAGATCTAATTTGAATCATTCAGTTATCTGGTGATTTAATAACTGATTATCTTTAATGAACATACTTTATGTCTTAATCAGTCAATTATCTAGATTTTTTTTTTTATCTTCTACGTGAAAAACTTTATTAATTAAATAACTTTAATTGTTTAATCAATTTATTCTCATCTTCTATCTATTTTAATCTTTATCAATTACACGCAGTCTTTATTCTTCGGTTTCAACTAGTTTCCACTAAAGATTAAATTATTATTTAATTTAATCCCCACCATTTATGCTTTTTCACTCACACTAATGTAAACCTAACTCTATCGCATGTCACATATTTTAATCTCAATCATCAAATTTATAATTAGGAGAAAATCAAATATAAAACTAAAATAGCAATATATCAAATCGTAACTAGCACAATAGAGTATGAGCAATCATGAATATCAAAATAGCAAGCAAATGCAAACCCAAATCCATGCTGAACTCGATTTATCTCCATTGCTCTTCTCAACCTCGCATGAGAATGCAAGATTTTGAAGGTTTGTTGATGGAGGAATGTTGGTTGTTCACTATTGCAGCATCATAACATTAAGATGTAGATGATGTATGAGAAATAGATAGATGAAAGATGATAGATGAAAGATTGTAGAGACAATTCGACAGAGTGAGAGTACTAGAAGAAGTTGATTCAAAATGGCTTGTGAGAGGTTGTATTTGTAGAATTTTGATGTGGATGAAGAAGAAGATTTGATAAGATTTGATTTTTGACAAAAGAGGAAATACAACGAGATGGGATAAGATTCTAATAAAATAGAAAGATATTGATTTTTCATTTTAAAGGAAATAAATCCCGAAAAAGACGAGAAGGATAAGTGATGAATTATCTAATTAAATAAATTAATTAGATACACATAAGTTCAGAATTTAGAAAGAAAGCGAGAAGATATATTAAGATTTTATTAATTAAACAAATATTTGATTTATTTAGTTAATGTTGGATTTATGATTTAGTTAATTAAATAATATAAATTACTTAATTAACATTAGAAGAAAGAAGAGATTATGAATAGAAGTGATTCGATTAATTAAATAATATAACATTAGAAGAATTGAGGGATTATTAATGAAATTAGTCAAATAAATAAGATTTATTTAACTAATTAAATGATGACAAGGGTGCCTAGGGAAAAACATGCTACAAGATGTCTAAATGGCCTAATGTTGTGATAAGGTATTGTAAGAGGTCATTTTTGGGTGTCTACATTTTGCCCCTCTTTGAGATGATGTTCGAGATGATAAGATTTGTATCGAGTAACATCATTTCAAAGAAGCTAAGGTATGGATAGAGGAAATGGATGATGGGATGATGATGAGATGACAATGTAAGGATGTGATGATGATGGGATGATGATGATATAAGAATAGGATGATGATGCCCCCAGGAAAGGATAGGTGGGTTGAAAGGACACGGGTATGCTCTCAAAATGGATGAAATGGATGAAATGATAAAATATGGATAAAGAGATGGATAATACGTTGTGCTGCAAAAAAGTGAGCAATCATGATGTTTGATATTGCACTAGACGTTATGCACCAAAATATAAGGACCAAGGTGATGGTATGTCTCATGCCCTAGCGTAATATAACCTTGTCTAAACATATGAGGGAGTAAACTTAGAGCATTAAAGTCCTAATGCACAAAAGGTATGATAAGACCTTAGATGCAAAGGATATGCAAAAAGCCATTCCAACATACACAAGATATGAATATTAGTTGGAATGATATAGATTTGATACAAATGTAGGATAAAATGATAACACACACAAGCAAGAAAGCAAGCATGCACAAATGATTCAAAAAAAAAAAAGGTATTGCCCCTATCAAGCTGTAAACCGTTGATTAATTAATTGACTGATGATAATGATAGTGTTGTCATTGTGGGGAATGATATATCCTTAGATCAACACAAGGATGAATGATTGACTGATTGATTGATTGGTTGATTTGGTTTATGACAAGATTAGGATCAAGACCATTGATGCAATTGGATAATTTGACAAGATTGATTGAATTGATTGGTATGGATTGATGATGACTTGCATTTGAATTTGATGTATGGATGAATGAATTTGATGAAGACGATTGATTCGTTGAATGGTTGGATGATTGAGATATTGGATTGATTAGATGAAATTGGAAGAAGTGATTGGATGGATTAACTTTATTGCTTGGACTTTTGTTGGATATTTGATTTTTTTTTTCAGTACCTTTTTCCATTTTTTTGTATTGTTGGGGATATTTTTATTTTTTTGTATTTTCAAAATATTTGATTTTTTTTGTATTTTTGAAATGTTTTGGATTTTTCGTATTTTTGAAATGTTTTGATTTTTTATATTTTTGAAATGTTTTGAATTTTTGTAATTCCTTTCAGGATATTTTAATGGAAGAATGTTAGGATGAGACTAATGAATTGGATGATCAAGATCAACTAGATAAGATATGGACACACATGTCTAAGTATTTTTCCCCTATTCCTCATCAAGACCAAGGAAAGGAAGAAAGGATGCATTTAGATAGGATGGTGGAATATGGATAAGGTGAAGGATATGTCACTGACGATATGGATAAAGTGCATAGGATAATATGTATGATGTTCAAGAAGATCCTTAACCTTGTCAAGATCAAAGGTGGAAAGGTAAAGGATGAACATAAAGAGGATAATGGATATGAATGACAAGATGGACAAAAGTTGCCCCCAAGTGTAAAGTGAAAGAAGAATATGGAAGATAGGATATGGATAGGGATACATAGGAAGGAATCAAGCTTCAAGTTTCATGGCTAATACCCCTCGAATATGGTTCCCTAATAAACCATGGAAATAGACTCATAAATTTTGGAATGATGGAAGAAGCTAAGGACTTAAGCAAAGGTTTCGATTAAAGGATGATAATGGGGGATGGATGTTGGCTCATGGATAGGAGGTTGGAAGGCTTGTCGATGGATAGATGGAAAGGATGGAAAGATCAACATCGACACACACCTTGAAGGGTGATGGAGTGATGGAAGAGAAGTGGATTTTGAATTTAGAGATTTAGATGGAGGAGTGGATGGGGATTTTGGGATATAAGGACCCAAAATGGATGGTGGTGATAAAGGATATTTAGAATTGGATGGAGTTTTTGGATAATCAAGTTTGGATGCCAATTTTGATTTTATTGCTTCTATGAGACTTTTAGGAATCCACATAGATTTTGACTTTGATTTTTGATTCATGGGCCTTTGTGGCCTTTGAGATTTTTTTATTTTTGCTATATGGGCCTTTGTGGCCTTTGAATTTTTTCTTTTTGCTTTATGGGCCTTTGTGGTTTTTGAAATCTTTCTTTTTTATTTGTGGGCCTTTGTGGCCTTTGAAATTTTTTATTTTGAATTTGGATCATATTTTATTTTATTTTTGGATGTCTCTTCGAGGAGACATGTTGATCCTTTGACATATATGGATTTTGATATGGAAGATTTTGACATTTGGCACCCAAATTTCTTCCAAGAGCAATGGGATTGGTGGATAAAGATGAATGATATGAAGGTACTATGGATGGGTTGGTGTAGGTATTTTGGAAAAGGTTCAAGGGTGTGTACCTTTGTTGATCTTGACTAGGGATATGAGGGATGTAGGGCCCTAATATGGATGGAAGGGTTGATGAACTAGGGTTTGGATGATAAGGACCAAGGATAGATGGAAGGTTTGATGGACTAGGATAAGGACCTAGGATAGATGGAAGGTTTGATGGATATGTATTGTTTATAAAACAAGATGCGGGCCTATTTTGGGGAGGATGTGATATGGATGAAAGGATAGGAGTTGGAAGTAAACTGAAGTGAATAAAGGTAGAGGAACCCATTTTATAGGTGTGTGGTTCATGGATAACTTGAATAGGGGTTATAGACTCTTGTGGATTGATTGTGATCATGACATGAAGATAAAGGGGTGCTTTGATCTTGACTTAAGGTAGGATCATGGGATGGGATGGATGGTATCATTTGATCTTGGTTATAAGATGGAAGGGGCTCATGACATGGAGATTAAGTGATGGTTTGATCTTGACTTAGAGGAAGGGGATCATTGCATGGAATAGAAGTTAGAATTTGATCTTGATTTAGAGAGGGATCATGAGATGGAAGGGTATCATGTGATGGAGTGGGTGTGACATCTTGGTCTTGATTGGGAGGGGTATCATGAGATGGAATTGTATCATGTGATGGAGTGGGTGTGACATATTGATCTTGATTGGGAGGGGTATCATTAGATGAGGTAATGAATGGAAAACTTTGTTCTCATGATGGACTAGGGTCATGCCATGGAGGTAGTATAATAGGATCATGATATGAGGTGGATATGCTTGGATCATCAAATGGGTTGGATATGGTAAGATTACGAGATAGTATGGATTCATTAGATGAGGTGGAAGGGGATGACTCTTGAGTAGGCTCGACATGTTCTAGATGGTCAACAACATGGAGACATGATGGAGGTTGACTTGGGATCAATGGGGGAGATTCTTGAATAGGATCAAGGGGGAGACTACATGATGGGGTTGTAAGAATGGGCATGGTGTTTGAAGACTCTTTGGTAGGTGGATGGGTGGATTTAGGTAATTCCATAGGTTTAGTTTTGAGATGTTTGAATTTAGGGCGAGGATTTGATGGAGAATTAAAATGCTCTTGATTTTGCTGCCAAGGTGGAATTGGGATTCTATGTTCTTGTATTGATATGGGTGGATATTTTGATTTAGCATTGACATGATAGGTAGATGGGTTAGGTTGGCATGATGATGAAGGTGACACATAGGATTGTGGTTGAATTTGTTGAGCTTGGAATGGAGTTTGGACTTGTTGTGCTTTTTTGATTTGACAAGTGGCCATGAGGTATTGTGCTTGCGCTATGAGATGATGTATTTGAAGTGAATGGTTTGTTTGAAGTTGAGATTGTTGGATGAGGCCTTGGAGCCTGTGTATGATGCATTGGTCTAAGGGTTATGGTGCTTGATAAAGTGATTGGAGGAGGTATTGGAATTGGGGTACTAGGTCTTCTAATGTTGACATGGTGTGAAATGATGTTGATTAGATTAAAGAGATGGTGATGATTAAGATATGATGCAGAATGACAAGATTGGATGATTTGGATGATGTGGCAAGTGTTTATTGGAAGTTTGAACTGAGCAATATCAAACACAAGATCTCACATGTAAATGCATGAACACACACACCAATCAAAATGATAAAGCTATCTTTCAAGATTAAATGCTATGATTTAACAAACACTCAAATACACAACAACAAGCCTAATGTTAGTCAAGTGGGTATGGCCAATTAGGTTTTGAACTAAGATGCACAAGGTTGACTAGGGATGATTTGAAATTAAAATTCTGCCACACAGCTGGGAGAAAGGGGTAACCCACCCTTCACCTTCACTTCCCAAAGGTATAAAGTTCTTTGGGGCTTAGCCAAGAGTGACAAGATTTTAACTCCAAACAAGCATGTCTTTCGATTCACACTTCAATTGAGGTCGTCCCTAGGGGTGATGAAATCCCCTAGCAGGCCTCCTATGAAGTGTTTGACAAAATCAAACCAAGTGAGGTAATTTTGATCACACATTCATTTGATTCACACTCACAATTGTTAATTTCCCTTAGAAAATCGAAATGTGTGAAAAATAGTTCAAGCACTTGTTCTTTTTAGATCCCAAAGCCAAATGTGATGAAAGACACTTGCTCGTTTTAACCCAATTTCAATGATGTCAATGCAAGCAATGTTCATTTTAAGCCCAAAATTCAAATGTGTTGGCAAACAAGATAAAGAGATGAAAGATGGAATGTGTGCACTTGATTATTCACTTTCCAAGTTGATGTTGTGACTGATCCAAATGCTTTTCCAGCTCCTTAAATACCCCTGAAAGTCACCAAGACAAGAAGAAACACAAACTTGCAAGCCAAAGTCAGGTTAGGTCAAAAACATGCAATCTGTTAAAAAAAGACTAAATTAAAAATTAAAAATCTAAACTAAATAAAAAAAATCTAAATTAATTAGAAATTAGAAATCTAATCTAAATTTAAAAATTAGAATCTAAACTAAATTAAAAATTAGGATCTAAACTAAATTAGAAAATCAAAAACTAAACTAAATTGAAAAATTAAATTAGAAACTAAATTAAGAAACTTAAAATCTAAATAAAATTAGAAACCTGAATTAATAATCTAATTAAAAAATTCAAATTTCTAATTAAAAACTAATTAAAAATCTAAATAAAATCTAATTAAAAGATAAATTAAAAATCTAAAAAAACAATCTAATTAAAAGCTAATTAAAAAGTTAAGAATCTAATTAAAGATCTACCTAAAAATCCAAAATCTAATCAAAAGATAAAAATCTAAAAAAAACTAATTACAAGCTTATTAAAAAAAACAAAATCTAATAAAAATCTAATTTAAAAAACTTAAATCTAAGAAACTAAACTAAATCTAAAGTAAATCTAATTTAATGTGTAATTTACAAAAACTAAAGTCTAATTAAAAAAAATCCTAATTAAAGATCTAAAATCTAGAGCATGATTTTGAAATAAGGTTTCCCCTAGAGAATAGTTGAAAGGTGAAAAAAGAAGATGTGGAGGAAGAATGATGGTTTATGAAAATGGAGAGAATGATAAGAATGATGGAACTTATAAAAATGGACGTTGTGTATTTCCTTCACAAAATGGAAGATAGAGATGATGGCGTCGCTCTTGAATTCATAAAGAAGTTGTACAGTGGGGTGGGAAAGAAGGTCGAAGCTACTGGATGAACCACCTAATGTAGAAGCTTTGAATATAGATTGGAGAGTTGCAGAAAAGTATTATGGCATGTACATTGTATGTAAAATAATCTGAGACAAATATAAACATGACAATCCACAAAACTTGTTGAATGAGTAATCAAATTTGTTAGTCAAATTAATCACTTTTTGCGTGAAAGATGTGAGTAAGATCAGCCTCTTGGCTAGATTCTCAGCTTCTATGGTTTGATTCTTCTTGTAAAAATTGCGAGCAAAATAGCATCAAATCATGGATTAAACAATGCTGACGATTATCAATAATCCAATCATATCAAACCAAACATGTAGCTGCCAAATCAAGAGATTCTTCCTGCAAAAACCTCAAGAAAAATATAGGATCAAATGGACGATTATCAGTGATCAAATCATATTAGATGGGTTCATCAATGTAGTTAGCATAAAATCAGATATAAAACTAAAATAGCAATATATCAAATCCTAACTAGCACAATAGAATACGAGACAATATGAAAATCAAAATAATAAACAAATACAAACCGATCTCCATATTATGCTCAACTTATCTCCATTGCTCTTCTCAATCTTGCATGAGAATGCAAGCTTCGAAGGATTCGGCTATTGAAGGAATGTTGATTGCTCACTATGGCAGCATGACGATAGGACCAAGATAACAGAAAAAGGATGGATGATGATGAAAAGTTGCAAAATGAATTTGATAGAGTAATGGTAATTTCAAAATCGACCCCCCAAATGGCTTGTGAGAAGTTGTATTTATAGGGTTTTGATGTGGACAGAGAAGAAGATTTGATAAGATTTTATTTTTGACAAAAGAAGAAATACAACGACATGGGATAAGATTCTAATAAAATAGAAAGATATTGATTTTTTTTATTTTAAAGGAAATAAATCCTGAAAAGATGAGAAGAATAAGTGATGAATTATCTAATAAAATAAATTAATTAGATACACATGTGTTCTGATTTTAGAAAGAAAGTGAGAAGATATTTTAAGATTTTATTAATTAAATAAATACTTAATTTATTTAATTAATGTTGGATTTATGATTTAGTTAATTAAATAATATAAATTATTTAATTAACATTAGAAGAAAGAAGAGATTATGAATAGAAGTGATTTGATTAATTAAATAATATAACATTAGAAGAATGGAGGGATTATGAGTTGAAATGATTTAATTAATTAAATAATATAAATTATTTAATTAATATTTAGAAGAATGGAGGGGTTACAAATAAAAATGATTTAAATAATTAAATAATATAAATTATTTAATTAACATTTAGAAGAATGGAGGGATTATGAATGAAATTAGTCAAATAAATAAGATTTATTTAACTAATTAGATGATGACATGAGTACCTAGGGAAAAACATGCTACAAGATTTCTAAATGACCCAATGTCATGGCAAGTATCGTAAGAGGACATTTTTGGGTGTCTATAGAATGATCTTTTAATTTGAGCCTATCATTTGAAAATCATTTTTTTATAAATTGGCTTTACCTTCATCATTATTACTCCTCCTGAAATCTTATAAATTTTTGGAAGCAACTTTAGAATCTTTGATGTTTTGCTAATCATTATAATCAATAGGCCATATTTGCACACTTAAGATATATTTGAGGGCATTTATCATACAACGACAAAATGGAGAAGTGCAATCGAGATTATTCATGGAATTACACAGATGTTCGATGAGATTGTTCTCTTATTTATGATTTTTATACGTCCATTGTTCTTTGTTGTTAGCATAGGTTTAGATTTGAGTTTATTGCATTGTATTGCTTAATCTTGTTGGTTTTCCTATGTTACATTGGTGAACCCAATGTGAACTACTAACCCTCTTGATTGGCATTCTTTGTTTGGAAATTTTTGGTGCTTTTTATCTTGAAGGGTGTAGGTACCTTTGAAGAATCTTGCAAATCACACTTTTGGGAGCCTTTTGAGGTCAAATAGATAGAACAGTTGCATTCGAAAGGGTCGAGAGATGAATTTTCATATATTATGTTGCATATTTTAGTTAAGAGTAGCATTTTTTACAAAAAAAATATGATTTTTTACGACTGTGAGCTGAAGTGACATTTGCAAGCCAGAATGATGTATTTGTGGCTTCCTAAGATGCATCTAACTTTTTGTGACGCATTTGTGGCTTCCTATGACACATATCACTTCCTGTGACGCATTTGACTTTCTATGACCCATATGTGGCTTCCTATGATGCATATGACTTTCTATGATGCATTTGTGGCTTCCTATGATGCATTTGACTCTATGTGATGCATTTGTCTTTGCACGATGCACTTGTGGCTTTGTACTACACATTTGACTAGTATTAAAAAAATTATGATGTCCAAATTCTAAATTTGAATTTTTAATTGCAGTTTTCATTATGACTAATTCGAAGTTTGCAACATGTGTTCTTGAGGAGCTAATATAGTGTTTGTAGGACGTTTCGTAGAAGAAAAATATACAAACAACATTTATAGGATGAATGCCGAAGACAAAAAATCAAACTACTAATGATTTTTTTTGTAGAACGCTTGTCGAAGATTATTTGGAAGCAGATTGTCTGATTAGATTAGATCATTGTCATTTTGGCTTAAAATTAACAACTGTCTACTGTGCTTTCTTTGTTTAGATTAGAACCCAATTCAATAACAAAAGTATCCTCTCCCCTTGCGCACTCGTGTGATCCTGGGTGTAAGAGAAGTTGTTATTGACTCTAGATCTGGGTCTACCTTGGTGGGAAAAAGTACTCACCCCAAGGCGACTCAAACTAGTAATGAGCTAAAGCCAAGCTACTCCTGACCGGTATACAAATGTGAATGCTACTAGAAAAATTAGAATTATCGGTGCAGATGTGTTATATAGACAAGTTAATTTTGTCTCACATATAGCCACCTAAACGGGTGTCCTTAGTAAAAATCCAACTATTCTTAGATTTCTAGAAACCCTCTATTTGTTGGTACAAGAGGTCGAACCTCTGAAGCCGTCTCACATACTTGCAATTATTAGTAGAGATGAAAATTTCGTCATGGGAGATTCATGAGAACTAAAGCTTGGTTGACCTGAGAAGCGAGTGCACTATAAGGGGGAGCCTGTATGGTCAAGCTTCTAATCATCCACTCTAAATAAGCGCAACTGGGGAAACCCAAGTGAGAATTCAATAGATATTGTCATTATCAGCCTTAGGATCATACTTTTCTTTTAGAATTATACATGTTCAAGTTCATCAAACCTAAAACATAGTATTTTTTTATTTTATTTGTTTGCCAAAATTTGATAAAAAAAACAAATTGAGTCAAACCTACAATTTACCAAAAAATTGCATCTGTTAACTAGAAACTTGTATTTTTCAAACTGAGCCGCATCTATTTACCAGTAAACCACATCTACCAAATTGAGTCGCTTCTATTTACCAGAAAACTACATCTTCTTTTACTAAGTCGCATATGTCAAACCTGCTAACACCTATGATATTGAAACAATGCATTTGAAACCCCCTTGTGATGCATCTAATCTTATGAGTGGCATTTATAGTCTTGAATGAGGCATATGCATGTCATAGACCTGAGACATAGTTTACCAGAAAACCACATATGACACTAAGAACCACATCTGTTGATTTATGTGATGCATCTATCATCTTGAACTGCAATTGCCTGATTACCAAAAATAAAAATTTCACTGTCACAACTTGAGGTCAAACATTCAAACCAGTCTTTGATTTATCCTTTCACAGTGATCTCTAATAGAAACTAGAAATATTTGCTCATATTTTTCACAGTTTCATCCTTAAGGTATCATTTAGCCATAGCAGTAGACATATTAGTTGCAAATCGTAGTCAGATTTTAGGAGTCTTCATTACCTTTAGATCAATCGGACTTTTAGGACAATCACCTTTGCAAATTTTAGAATAGGCCAACTTTCCATACACTAGATAAGCCCTTGCTTCAATGAAATTGTCATTGGACCTAATCACTTGTCAACATATCCTTTGTCCTACACATGATTCCTTCTAGCTCATCAATCTAGTTTGGGAGCTCACCTTATCTTTTGGTCCTAGTCCTACAAAGGTTCCTTGACAAAAATAAATTGTAGCCTTGGCTAAACTTTGCATGGTTGGTAACCTCTTCCCAAAATATTTCAAAGTTGATCACTTTAGCATACTTAGACATAGTCATTTTAGAACATCCTCATTTTATAAATTGATCATCATTTAGCATCCTTTATTTTCCAAAATGGAAAAATACCAAAAACATAGTTGCATTAGCATTCAATCCTTATATCGAAAAAATCCAAAAACATAGATTAAAATCATATCATTCATAGACGTAGTTTTGCATTATCCCCATTTTGAGCATATCCTACATGGTCAAAAAAAGGTCAAAAAGAAACACAGAGAAATGGTTGATCCACAGGACTACATCAATCCATTTTCAAATCCACTATTAGGGACATCCAGACCTCATAGAGCCTTAATGGAAAAATTTGTCACTAGAAACCCACAAGGACAGGTTTTAGTTGAAGACATAGACATTGTTCTCCAAGATCCAAAATTTGCATCCTTTGTAGATAAATTCTTGGCACAAGATACCCAATGATATCTAGCAAAATTGTTAGTAGAAGGTGCCATGTTACCTCCTAGATTTGACATCCACACATTGAGAACTTCATCTACTCAAGGGACAAACACGATGACATCTAGTGCCTTTATTCCTCAAATAACTACAACTATACCATCTAGAATACCTACCCAAGCTTCCACAATCGTACATACAATACCATTTGGTACATCAAGCATGACATAAGGCCTCAATTTTTTTGCAGGAGCATCATCGTCAAATCCCTTTGGCACTAATACCAGAAGAAAAAGGCCTAAAATTAGCACAAACATGTCAAATTCTATACCAAACATCAACACCTCTAGTGTTATTCCACAAGTAGGTGTTTCACAAGTAGGGTGCATACCTCCTCTGAATCAAAATCCACCCTTCATACCCACATTGAACTAGAATCCATCACAAAACATTGGGTTTCAGAACACTTACATTGACCCCAAAAACACCACCAACACGTCATTGATGCAAGTAGATGTTCTACAGACACAAATGGAAGCCTTACAACAAAAAATGGACAACATGACGACCTCTACCAAGAAGACCTTTTCAGCAAAAGACTAATGTCCATTTCCCTTTGACAAAGCTTTATACATGACACCCTTCCCACACAAATATGTTGTACCAAATTTTCCTAAGTACAATGGGAAGTGTAATCCTCTAGAACATATAAGGGAATTTTCCACAACATTCATGAACGTCGCACATGATCCCACATATCTTATGAGACTTTTTCTGCGGAGCCTTTTTGGAATAGCTCTTGAATGGTTTTCCAAACTTCCATATGGCATAAGGTCATGGGGTGAACTTGCTGAAAATTTTGTAGAACATTTTGTCTTTAACATTGACAATGAAATCACAATAGCATCCTTATGTCACACCATACAAGAGGAAAGAGAAAAAAATTTCACCTTCTTCCAGAGATGGAGGAGCCTAGCTAGTCGATGCCTTGTCAAAATACTTGAAAAACAAAAGGTCACTATATTCCTAGAAAACCTTAATCCAAAATTGAGAAGTGACCTAAGAGTACACTATTGTACTTCCTTTGTGGAACTAGTAGAAAAAGGTATCATACTTGAAATGTCTCTCCTTGAGAATGGGGAAATTAAGACATCAAATAGGAATCCAAATGTTCAAAATGCCCCTAATGATAGGAATAAATTTTGGTCCTGAAACAAGAACATGACTAATGATGGAGTTTTCGATGCTAAAGACTTACACACATGACCAATCATTACACTTAGAAGACAAAATACCTCTAATGAAACACCTAACATTGCTAATCAAACTACCAATCTTGTCAAAAACGCACAATAGCAATGACTGCAAAGGAGGTTTCCAAAACGTGAGTTCACTCCCCTAGGGGAACTGATCTAATCAATCTTCAAAGAACTGATAAAACACAACCTCATAAAGCCTTAGGAGCCAAAACAATATGATCCATGAAAATTTAAACCCTCTTGGTGGGATGACAACACTTTTTGCAATTTCCACCAAACTAAGGGACACAGTCTATCACAATGTCGGCAACTGAAGAACATTATACAGGATTTTGTTGAAAATGGAACCATTGAAGTTAATGGATAGAAAAAGACCACAAACACTGACCACAAGGTCTTTAATGATCCAGTACATGACCATGGAAATGAAAAAGCCTCTAGTTCGGGTAATAAGACCAATAATTCAGCCAACTATACTAATGCTAAGTATGACTATACCCACTACACAATCATAAATCACATTCAAGTTGCCGATGAAAATGTCAACACGATTACCATAAAGAAAACCCTTGAATGTGCTATCAAAACTCATTGAACTAAGATAGTTGTCCAAGTTCCTCTAGTACAGCAACAACCACAGTCCTCCAAGTCTCAGTATAATATACTGGAACATTTGGGGAAGACCCCAACACAAATATCTAACTTCAAATTGTTTAATATATCACCCCACCATAGAGCCATCTTAGACAAAGCTTTACAAAGAACTATTGTCCCCACTAGCCTAGATGTCAATCACTTCCAAGAGATGGTAGGATACCTAACCAACTCTCATCATGATACCTTTTCTAAACAAGATTACTCAACTAAGAAGACACACCACAATGACCCATTACACCTTGAAGTTCTTGTTCACAAAACAAAAGTTAGATGAGTTTTGGTAGATGGAGAAGCGGGGTTGAATCTTTGCACCTTGAAATTGGTTAAGGCGTTAGGTTTCTCAGAGGCATGTGTGGACACTACTAAGAGCATCGTCATTAAGGCATATGATGATGAAGAAAGATCATCTAAAGGAGTTGTAATTCTAACTATTAGAATTGGTCTTGCAGTTATGGATACCAGTTTCCAAGTCTTGGATCTCATCCTTCCATACAATATTTTATTGGGTAGATTGTGGATACATGCTATTAAGGTCGTCCCTTCCACTTACCATCAATGTCTTAAATTCCCATACAATGGCACCGAGATCATGATAGATGGTTATCTTGATCCTTTCTATTATTGCACTAGCCTACACGAAATACCTGAATGACAAGTGCCTATAAATCAAGAAGCTTCATCATCCAATTCATCCCAATATGTCGATCCATCTACTCTTTCCAATTCATCCACTTCCCAAACACCATCTTCCACTCCTAAGGTCAAGATCCAAGATAAGGGTTGTGGAGAGTATCACATGAAAGCATCTTACTGTGTCAACCAATTGGTTCCCCCTAATTCATACTATCTACCCACAGTAGATAAGAGGAAATCCATGGTCACGTTCCATGTCCCTCCCATAATGACCTTTACAAAATGGGGGAACTAAGTAGGGAAGCTATAGATCAAGAAGATGTAAACTCTTGGTTATGCACATAAGACAATGAAGAACCTCCTTTGTCTACTCAAATACCTACAGATCAATATGGGAAAGGTTTCATGATAATGCAAAACAATGGGTATGATGGACATAGAAGACTAGGACTACATCAAAATGGAAGGAACCAAACCTATCATTGTCTCTAAGTGGTTGAAAGGTCTAGGGCTTGGGTTTCAACTGATTAAGATTGGCATTCCTAGTACCTCAACATCCTCACAAGAGGAAGTAAGTGTTTTTGAAGATATCGAGACATCCAATGAACCCTCTGACCAATACCACTATGATTCCCCTAACTCAAACGAATATGAATGGGATTCCCTCTCCTCCACCACTACCATGGATCTTGATAAACTATTTGGGGAACTTGACCAAATGCTTAATCAATTACAGGATACACCTGATTCTCATCCTCAAACATCCTTGGAAAAAGAAGAATGACTTAAAAATTACTATTGGAAAACCCTTGATCATGCCTCTTGGGAACTTGACAAACATGTTTCTAATGACCAAACTATTATAGTGGGTCCACCCTAGAATCTACTTGTGCCCAAGAAAAAGAAAAAGGAGGAGTTGGTAAGAAAATTTTGTGACCATGTCAAATAGGTCTATCCTCACCCTATCAGCCTCTACCTTTGATACTTTTGATGATGACATGCCCCTGGTATATCCCCAGCTTATCAATTGGGGTCAACAAGACACCCCTATTTTAGATATCTTTGAGAATGATGAAGTAATAGTTGAGTTCATGGGACTACAAGAAGGCATGCCTAGTGGCAACCATAAGGTTGGATTTACCATAGAATTGGATAAAATGGATTACTTTGGGGAGTCTGTTCACCCCTCCAGTCGCAAAAGTGAAAACAAAAAGAAAAACAATGAAAAAAATAAAAATGATGAGTCCCTAGGTGAAAATTGAAAACCTCTCTGAGGCACCCAAGGATGGAGGGTTGAACATTCTCCCTATTGCTCAGGAAACATCACCAATGTTAGTTGAGGAATCTATGGAGATCAACATAGGCATTGAAGATAATCCTCAGGTACTCTATTTTGTGGCTTCTTTGATAGAGATAGAGCAACTTGAATTTCATAACTTATTCACACAAAGATAGATCAAATTTTTATGGTCATATGCAGACATGCCTAGACTGGATCCTGACCTAGTATTACATAATTTTCCTTTACAACTAGTTTTTAAGCCTATGAAGCAAAAGTTAGGGAAAATGCACCCATAGACTGCCTTATTAGTCAAAGCCGAACTAAAGAAATTGTTAGATGTCGGCTTTATCAGATCAATTAACTATGCAGAATGGATTTCAAATCTGGTACCAGTCACTAAACCAATAGGGGGCATCTGCATCTATAAAAACTTCTAAGATATAAATAAATCATGTCCCAAGGATGATTTTTCCTTTACCAAATATTGATATGAGTATGAACCTAACAACAGGATATGAGATTCTATCCCTCATGGATGGTTTCTCAAGATATAATCAAATTAGAATTGCCTCTGAAGACCAACATAAGATAATTTTTACTTGTCCATGGGGAACTTATTGCTGGAACATCATGTCATGTGGACTTAAAAAATACCAAAGCCACATACCAATGTGCCATGAAAACTATATTCCATGATCTCATACACAATCTCATGGAAGACTATGTGGATGATATGATAGCAAAATCATTGACAAGGGCTAATCACTTACAAGTACTAGATAAGAGTTTTCAAAGACTAGAAGAGTAAAAAGTGAGGCTAAATCCTACGAAGTGTGTATTTAGGGTGACATTAGGAAAACTCCTAGGATACATTGTTTTTAGATGAGGCATTGAAGTGGACCCAACAAAGGTAAAATCTATAATAGACATGCCTTCCCAGACCAATATAAGACACCTAAGGAAACTACAAGGGAGAATACATTCTATCAAACTGTTCATAGTGTAGTTAGTAGATACAATACATATGTTTCAACATCTACTCAGAAAAGGAGTGTCATTTGTATTGATGGATAAGTGTCAAGAATATTTTCAAAAAATCAAAGATTACCTACTTACACCACTAGTGCTAATTCCACTTATTGATGGATGACCTTTGATACTCTACATTTCAGCAACCACATCAACACTAGGAGCCCTACTTGCACAAAATGATAGCGAGGGTCATGAAAGAGAAATCTACTATATTAGTCATACTTTAGTGAGACATGAGCTAAATTATAGTCACATAGAACGAGCTTGTCTTGCAATAGTTTTTGCTACTTAAAAACTTAGGCACTACATGTTAAACCACCAAACAATATTGGTAGCTAAGATCGATCCTTTGAAGTATCTCCTTAGTAAAGCAGCATTAATAGGATGACTGGCTAAATGGGTAATGGTACTCAGTGAATATGACATCCAGTATGTAGAAAGAAAAGCTATAAAAGGACAAGTTATTAATGACTAGCTAGCAGATGCACCAATTAAGTTAGATCATCCTCTAGTTGTAGATTTTCTTGATGAGTTCATCTTCACCATTGACACAAGAATGACATGGAATTTATACTTTGATGGGTCCCACACTAATCATGGCTCAAGGGCTGGCATATTATTCATCACACCACAAGGTGACACTATCCCAAATTCATTCAGATCACTTTTCCATGCACCAATAACATAGAATAATATGAAGCTCTTGTAATAGGATTACGAATGGTGGTCAAATGGAAAATTAAACACCTACAAGTTTATGGAGATTCTCAGCTGATAGTCCACAAAGTTAATGATGACTATGAAACCAAAGATGAAAATATTTCCACATGCAAGTGAATGGTAAATAGTTTCAAACAATATTTTGACAACATCAACTTTCCTCAAATACCTTGCATTCAGAATAGGGAAATAAATTCCATGGAAACCATTGGTTCACTATTGGACATTCCTAGCAACATGCCTAAATTTGAATTTTTTGTAGAACAACTTTTGGTCCTTTCCTTTGACATCCCAGATTCTAAAATGGTGTGTGAACTTGTTGGTCTAAATCCCCCATGGTAGAAGGACATATATGATTACCTCAATGCCAAAATCCTACCCCTAGACCTCTCGAAAAACTAGCGTAGGACCTTTATTTGTAAGTCCTCCAAGTATACCATCATCAAAGATACCCTTTATAGACGTGCCCTAGACAACACCTTGTTGAGATGTCTCGATACTGAAGAAGCACAAGCAACCTTATGTGTGGTACACAAGGGTATATGTGGATCCCACTCTAGTAGTCCCACCTTAGCTAAAAAGATTATGAGACTGGGCTATTATTGGCCTACCATGGAAAAGGACTCATACATCTTTGTCAAGAAATGTCGACAATGCCAGATTCATGGAGACTTGATACATGCACTAGCATAGGAGCTTCACCATGGCCCTTTTCCAAATGGGGACTTGATCTCATTGGTAAGATACATCCTACATCCTCCAATGGCCATAAGTTCATCATTACTGCTACTAAATACTTTACCAAGTGGATTGAAGCTATTCCTATGATCTACATTACCAACAAACAAATTTCTAAGTTTATCCTTAACTACATCATTTGTCACTATGGGGTTCCTCAATCCATAATCACGGATAATGGCCACCCATTTAAAAACCAAGAAGATTGTCACCTTTGTCAAGAATTCCATATCCAACATCACTTTTCCACACCATATTACCCACAAGGTAATGACCAAGTTGAGGCACCTAACAAAACAAATATCAGAATCCTCAAAAGGATTGTCAATGACATTGGTCATGACTGGCATTTATAATTCAACCCTACCCTATGGGCTTACCGCACAAGCATCTGCACTCCCATCGATGCCACTCCATACTCCTTGGTATTCGGTTCTGAAGCCATCTTGCCTATTGAGGTAGAAATTCCTTCTCTAAGGGTATCTTTGAAAGGGCATATCGATGATGAAGAGTATTGTGTGTCAAGACTGCATGAGCTAGAGTTCCTGGATGAATGAAGACAAAAGGCACTAGATCACCTCTAAACATATCAAAACAACCTTTATCGTAGCTATAATAGGAAAGTCTTGAATCAAAATTTTGGCATTGGTGACTTGGTCTTAATGGAGAACCCAAATAATCAAGTAGAAAGAGAAAAACCAAGAAATTTTGAACCTAACTGGTCAAGGCCTTACATTATTACAAAGATCTTTGGATCAAGAGCATACCATCTTTCTACACCTAAAGGAGAACCATTTTCAGAACCTATCAACAACCTTCATCTAAAGAGGTTCTATACATAGCTTCTAAGAACCTTGTCTTAATCATGAAAAATTAAAATAAAAAAACAAAAAAATCATTCCCTTGATGAAAACCTCGTAGATAGGCATTCTGTAACACCAAAAAAATTGAAAAAATAAAAAAAATAGTAAAGAGAAATAATTTGTCCAATAGTGAAAACCACTTTGGTGGTGATTTGGATAAGTACCATGGTGAAAACTTGGCAAAAAGGCACCATGTGTTGTCGAATTTACTCTTTTGTCTACCATCATTCTAATCTAATTTTTTTGTCATTACATCCATAATAAATGGTCATCCTTTCCATAACTTGGAACAATTGACATCAAGTACACTCCATATCCCCATCTCATCCTATTGGTCTTATACCCGACTGGGGGAAAATACTCGACCTACATCATTTGGACCTTGCACTTGTTGTTCCAACATCATAAAATGTCTTGAAAAAATAAAAAATAAAAAGAAATCATAAAATGTCCCGAATTTTAAAAAAAAAAACATCATAAAATGGCCTGAAAAAGAAAATCTAAAAAAAATCATAAAATCTCAAAAAGACAAAAAAAATCAAAACATGTCAAAATACAAAAAAGATCAAAACATGTCAAAATCCAAAAAAATAATAAATCTCAAAAAGACAAAAAAAAATTGAAACATGTCAAAATCCAAAAAAATCATAAAATCTCAAAAAAAACAAAAAAAATCAAAACATGTCAAAATCCAAAAACATTCAAATATCTTTCAAAAAAAACCAAAAATAGAGTCAGAGTCAATTGTGTCAGTCAGTCATGGACATTGTTGAACTACGTTGCCTCTGTGACTAGACGTAGGCAAGGCCATCACATGATGCACCCTCGAGGCCTTAAGTTTTCCTTTCTAGGTTTGTCATGTATCAAACACATAAAATCATGACTCCTTCTTTGTACACCAAAGTCATTGGTCGTGTCAAACTATGAGGTCTTTGTGTGTATAACGTAGGAAAGGCCATCAATCGATGAGTCCCCAAGGCTACACTAGGTCAGTCCTTTAGGGTTTATCACATTCACTATCACACACGTCATATATCACACATGTCAGTCCTTTTGGTCAGTCTTTTAGGTTTGTCAGAAGAAAATCATAACTCAGTCCTTTGTCTATAAGGCATAGCCATTGGTTGTGTCAAACTACAAGGTCTCTGTGTGTATAACATAGGCAAGGCCATCAATCGATGAGCCCCTAAGGCCACACTAGGTTAGTCCTTTAGTGTACGTAGTGTCAATTAACATAAGTCAAACATTGTCATCACACAAAAACAATGGTCAAAACAGCAAGACAAGTCACACATCAACAAGACAAACAAGTCAACAATTTCATCAAGTCAAACCAAACAAATTTCCAAAACAATCAACTAATGTCTTATACAAGATGTGTCCTTCTTGACAATAGACATTATCATTTAATCAAACATTATCAAAGCCTTAAACAAGAGGCCACATGATCGAAACCAGACTCGACATCTTATATGATATGTATTTTTCTGAAACCATGCTTCGTCATTGCCTTAAATAGGTGGTCACATTATCAAAACCAGACTCAACATCTTATACAATATGCATCTTTCCTAAAATCAGGCTTTGTCGAACAAACAAACAAACAACAAATAGATCAAATTTTGGCAAATATTTTTACTAGTTATTGGATTTATGGATTTTTTTGTCTTATCTTTTCATTTGGATTTGTCTTTGAGTCCGGTTACTAGCTTTCTCGAGGATGTCCCATGAAGGATTTAGAGAAGCAAGGATGTCTCAAGAGTCTTTTTCTTTGACTGTTGTTTGTCTATTATCTTTTGGATTTTTCTTGGAGTCAAGTTACTAGCTTCCTTGAGGATGTCCCACAAAGGATTTAGAGGAGTGATGACATCTCATGACTCATCTTTTATTTAATTGTTGTATGTGGATTGTCTTGACAAAAATATTGGGGCAATTTTTCCCTTAGTATGAGTTAG
>CM021105.1:164218952-164312715 GCA_007115665.2 Sequoiadendron giganteum
CATTTTCACTTGCACATGTTTCCTCTTTTGGTTGTATTAATTGCTCAGTTTCTCCATACTCATCAGTGATCTCACTATTGTCTTTATATTTGATAGTGTCCTCATACCTTTTCTTATCTATGATGCCAATCCATTCATCCATTTGATTATAAGCAACTAGTACCCATGATTCGGGCCAATAAATTGAATTGGGCTCATATACTTTCATGAATTGCTGAATGATCTCAAATTTACTAGGTAGGAAATTAATATGTATTTGCCTACAAATATCTGTCATTCTATTGAACAAAGAGTGCCCAGATTCTCCTTCATATCTCCTTATGTTAAGAAAGGCATCCAAAATACTTTTTCTTCTTTCTTGAATACGTAAGCACTCATCATTTTTCTTCACAGATTATTGATATGATATATCTCTTGCTACAGATTTTGATTGACATTTCTACGTGAGTTGGAATTGTGTTACACTTGATATTGATTGTATTGATGACCTTGCTAGCTTACTAGTCTTTTTCTAGGAGGGATAGGATAAGCATTCATTTTTTTTGAGGCCTGTGATGAATAAATGTTCTGCTGTGAATAACGTGCATTACCTCCATTGCCAAAATTCTTAGTTGTATTATGTGGCACTTGTGGTGTCCAAGATATGCTTGCATTTGTGTATTCATTTTTCTTTGTAGAATGGCCTATTTTGTGATGTATTTGGAACATATTCGATTCCCAATTACAGCAATTGTTGGTTCAATTGTAGTATTTGTTGTTCCAATTGTAGCCTTTGTTGTTTCAATTTTTCACACTCTCTTATTGTTTGTTACCTTTTTACTTCTTCTGATATCTTGACAAGAAATTTGCAACGACTTCTTATCTCTTATTTTGAATGGACTTAGTGTTGCTATTCCAAACTGTCCATGCATTATCTATCAATTTTTTAAATAGAGTCATCACCTACTTTTCCAAAAGTAGGAAAATGGTTGTGTTCTTTCCTAGTGGAGTCTTTACCCTCTTGATGTTTAAATTGACCCTATATTGGAAGACTTTGGTTCAGAATTGGCTCCCCAACAGAGTCACCAATTTGTTAGGTCTCAAAAATGTTGGTTGAAAACCACAAGAGGTTGCCAAGCTCGTGATATGTTTTTGGGTAACGAACAAGGTCAAATGGTGTATTTGAACCTTCTTCTCTTCAGGCTCTGCTAGACCTAGGTGGGTGTGCCTATGTAAATGGTGCAGACTTGAACTGTGTGATTCCTACTTGTGCAATCTATCCCCAATGGCAAATAGTGAGCGATAGATGAAAGATTAATAACTACTCCTACTAAAATTTGAGATGTGAATGTTTGAATAAGATTTTATAAAATTCTAAAATGAAATGGGTAAGACTAGTACCTACTTATGTTGGGTAAATGGAGTCAAGAGATGAGTGATATATGACTTAATTAATGGTTACAACTCGAATTGCTTGACACTTTTATGAGTTTATGCCTAGCATAAACGTGCAAGGATGTAATTATCAAGTTCTTCTTATTGATCCAAATGACCTTTTCTAGATTATTGTGATTAATTAAAAGAATTTAATCCTTCCTTGAAGGAGCTAGTTAACTGAATCACACAAGAGCAACAAACGTACTTTGATACATTGAAAATATCCTTGATACATCAATTTAAATAATAAGGAAATTTCAACCTCAGAGACAACTAGATAATATTTTCAATAAATTCAACAAACAATTGACACCATAATTGAATCACCAAATAAAGCCTTCTTGTCCATTATATTATTTCAAAGGATTTTGTAATACACAACATAATGTTTTTTTTCAACAACTAATCTACCTACTGATAATTTTCTAACCTACTACTTCCTCCCTCCCATTTTGATTTTATTTCATCATACATATATACATTGTTCTTTTAGGGTTACAACCCTTCACAACATACAACATCTATGTGGTGTAACTCTTCTTTTCGGTGCAACTCTTCGTTTAATTATCTTCTGTAGAATAAAATATTTAATTAGTTTCCTTTGGAAAATTAAATATTTTATTTTTATTTTCCATTTTTCATCTCCCATGTAAAATATATTTAAACCTCTTATTTTATTTCATCTTCATCGCATCCAACACAAATACTTCACTTTACCGCATACCCACTTGCTTCTTTCACCTTCACCACAGCACCGCACACAAAATTGACTCCTTTTGTGGGGTCATGGTGTGTTTTTTTATCCTTCTTCAGTGTACCACTCTACTGCACATCACCTTTGTCTCTCTTGTGGTACCGCAATGTATCCTTAACACATATATCAATATACCGCTCTACCATGGGCTACCTTTTTCTTTCCTGTAGTATCGTGGTGTCTTCCGCATCCTTTCTTAATGTATCACTCTACCACGGGATATCCTTTATCTTCCTATAGTACCGCAGTATCATCCTAGTACTCCTCCTTAATATACTACCTTACCGCGGGCTATGTTCTGACCCTCCGAGGTATAGCGGTAAAGTATGGATATTAGTGGCTCTTCTTACCACCCTATCACAAAATACTTGGTGATGGACCCCGGTACTGCAGTAAGACATGAGTGTTTCAAGGGATGGCCAATATGGTAGTGGTAACGTGGTGAAGGGTGAAAATAGCTTCATGAATGATGGTAGTGAGGTTCATTATGAAAATGAGAGTGGGAAATTTAGATTTTAGATGCTAAAACACTTAGAATTTTTTATGAAAATTTTGGTTCCAACATAGCGAGTGATGACTAAGATCTTCCATGATATGTTGCATACAACTATGGAAGACTATGTGGATGACATACTAGCAAAGTCCATCAAAAGGGAAGACTATTTGATCAACCTTTCAAAAGTGTTTTATAGGCTTGAACAGTATAACTTGAGACTCAACCCAAAAAAGTGTGTATTCAGAGTAACATGTAAAAAGCTACTAGGGTACAGAGTATCAAGAAAGGGCATTGAAGGAGATCCTGCAAAGGTAAAATCCATACAAGAGATACCTCCACCAAATATATTAAAGCAGTTGAGAATTTTATGTAAGGGAAATTACAATCCATCAAGCGATTCATCACGCAACTGGTGGAAAAGTGTCATCTGTTCACCCATCTATTACACAAAGACATCATATTCAAGTGGGATGGGAGATGTGACCAAGCATTCCAAGAAGTCAAAGAGTACCTAGTCACTCCTCTAGTCTTGATGCCACCTATTCTAGACAAAGAAATGATACTCTATGTGTGTACAACACAAGCAACATTGGGACCTCTCCTAGCATAGCTAGATGATAATAACAAAGAAAGAGAAATCTACTACTTTAGTTGAACATTGGTGGCCTACGAGTTGAACTAATTTCCTATAGAAAGAGAATGTCTTTGTGTCATACTTGTGACACAGAAGTTGAGACACTATATCTTAAATAGACAAGTAAATTTGATTTCAAAGGTAGATCCATTAAAGTACCAATTAGCAAAATCAGCTCTAAGAGGAAGAATTGCTAAATAGGTAGTGATTCTGAGTGAGTTCAACATAGAGTATGTAGATAGAAAAACCATCAAAGGACAAGTCATAGCAGATTAGCTAGTAGAGGCACCAATGGAAGATCATAAGCCTCTTACAACAAACTTTCCAGATGAAAGTATATTGCTGATAGGGGTAAAAGTATAAACCTGTGTCACACTTTACAAAGGAATCAACCAACATGAGAAAAAGTTCTCCACTTCTGTAAGGCCCCACCATTATTGCAATAATTACATCACATTTCTTTTAGTTGGTGCCCTTATTGTCGATTAGTCATGTTGGATCGACGTATTATGCGAACTTGATCTAATACTTATAATTGACAATTTAAGTTGAAAAAATGATACTCATAATATTAATAATAATATGATTATCTTTATTAATATTAATTTGATCATTAATACTATTATTAATTTCAATACCATTAATATGTAAATTAATACCATTATTAATTTTATTATATTAGTAATACTAAGATTTAAAGTAATATTGTTACTCACATTGTGTTCATTTATTATGGATTTTATCATGTATAATACTAACTCACACTCATATATTAGTATTATTATTATTAGAAAAAAAAGGTATTAACACAAATGAGAAATAATATTAAAGTGGTTATTGTGAGGGATGATGTTAATATTAACATCAATTATAAAGTTTAGCATTTAATGTTATGCTAGTAGAATATGCAATTGCATCAATGCATAAAGTGAATCTAGAATATCGTGCCTACTCAAACATGATTACAATGTGTGTGTAAGGAAGTGTAGTGATGCAGTGGGTGGATAGAAGTTTTAATGAAACCTATTATTCTTCCATCGATTTATTCACTTTCCTACCTAGCTTGCAAGTGCCAAAGGGCCAATTAACATGTGAATCATCCAAAGAGTTAAAGCTAGATTTCCTTGCTTAATGTGCCGCCTAAACACAATGTTCACACTTATTAATGGTTCTTCTCACAACAATTCCATGTATATATTATCTTTATGTTTTTCTTCATACACGCTATGCCACTTGTGGATGTCTCTTCACATCTTGTTTGTGTGACTAACTTTTGACTCTTGGATCGGTAATCATACTACTACACTACCCAATGGTGTGTTGCTTGTATCTATTATGTAACACCCATTGATGCATTCATTGCGCTTTGCACATGGTTGTTTAACCGTATAGCTGATCCATTCAATTATGCTTATGGGAGTGGTAATAGAGTTTTAATTAGTATGCTAGAGTTTTAATTAGTCATCGGTTCATAGCTCCAGATCAAAAGCGTTTACCCCTTGAATAAAATAAATAAATTTTGACCTAAATTTTAAAATATTTTTTATTTTATTTTGAATTCAAATAATTTCATTCATTAGTATCCCATGAAGCTTTCTTTCTTGTGATCTTATTTTCCCATGAAACTTTCTTAAGGTGATCTTATTTGTGATCTTATTTGCCTATAAAGCTTTCTTAAGGTCAGTTTAACCTCATGTTTGTGGATATATTTGGTGCATAATTATAACACATAATTTTGATCTTAAGGTCCCTTCCTACGTTGGATTTTGAATCACTAACACATACTTGTTAGCATCGAAATGAATGTAACATCATAGTATCAGAGATAGAATAGTAAAATTTATAAATAACTTTCTCATTTTCAAGTTAATTAAATCTTTATTTGTAAATCTAAATATGAAATTTAAGTTTTGGTTGAAAATAAATATTTAATCCTTTATTAAGCTCAGGCACCTTAGTTAAAATGGAATTTACTTGATTTAGTAAAGTAAAAATGAATTTGTGAAGTATGGTATACATTTATCACTATTTAAGTTTTAATTAGACCAGCTATAAGAGACCTTCAGCTATGTGTCTAGATTTAATCCAATAGCATAACCCTATTATATAATCACCATAACATAATCTTCAAATAAGAGCAATAATTACACCTACAATCCTCTTCCATGTGGGTATTATTAGTTATTCAAAGATAATATTTCAAGTCCACTATATAATCCCCCTCTAATAATAACCTTCTACCAAAAGTCTAGTCTTGTACTTTTTAACTTACCAGCTACATTGAAATTTTATAGAACACTCATTTAAAACCTATGAGATTTCTTCCTTCATTTAAATCAACTAGATCTCAAGCCTATCATTTATACAAGGTCATCATCTCCTTTATCATGGAATCTATCCAATACTTTTTCTCCTTTAAAGAGAGATTCTTTCACAAATATAAGTCCATCACTAAAATTAGTTAAATTAAATGTGTACACAATAAAAAATTGGAGAGGTACCTTTCAAAAAAATTATGTTCTCTTGTGGACCTTCTTAAAGGCAGGGAAGATAGAGACTCTCATTTTATTCTTCTAAATTTTCGTATAATTTTTTTGTCATCTTTGGCTCCTTCTTATCCAACCTATTCATTTCCCTATGCATCTTCACCTTAACTTGATATCAAATTGTATTGTGTCCTCCTCTTCCTTTTGTTGTATATATCTACAAAAACACTTACTTCCCTACAAAACATATTTTTAGGGATACCTGTTTTCTATTCATTATCTTAGCTACCCCATTTTTATATATATGGAATATTTTTCTATTAAATTACAATCCAATTATCTTTGCAAAATTATTCAAATTATTTAGATAAATATACCCCCATATTATTTGATCTCAAATCTTGTATTTTTTCCTTGTGAGTTTCCACAAGCACCTTAAATTCCTTGTGCTTAAATTAATTTCTTATGAAACATGCATTCTCACCTATATATTTATTCTTTAGTGTTTTTTATCCTTTCTCACGTAGATGCATATCAACTAATTCATTTACATGATCAAAATTCATGGTATAGTTCGATTAAGTAGTACCATCCAATACAAATAAATTACCATGCCTAATACCCAATTAAATTACAATCCAATTATGTTTGCAGAATTATTCAAATTATTTAGATAAATATGCCCCCATATTATTTGATCTCAAATCTTGTATTTTTTACTTATGAGTTTCCACAAGAATCTTAAATTCCTTATTATTAAAACTTCATGTTTGTGTGTAAGAAAATAAACCAAATATTTTCTTGAAAAATCACCAATGACTTGATGGCATAATATAGATGGTTTCTAAGATATACGAATTAACTCTAAAATCCATTTTTCTATATGAGAATTTAACTTTATTTTGCTTATGAAACACACATTCTCACCTATATATTTATTCTTCAATTTTTTTAATCCTTTCTCACCTAGATGCATATCAAATAATTCATTTACATGATCAAAAGTCATGGTATTGTTAGATTAAGTAGTACCATCCAATCCAAATAAATTACCATGCCTAATACCCTTTTCTAAAACCAAATCTCCCCTAACCAATTTTTAACCATGACTATCATAAATAATATGGACAATATTATCATTCATCTTAAAATATTAAATATGATTTTTGGCTAAACCATGAACATGCAACACATCAAATAGTGTCTTCATTATGCCATCACTAAGAACATATCCAAAATCCTAAGATGCAAAAGCTACTAGAAAAAGCACTTGGATCATATCTTAGAACATATATATCTCAATACTTTCACAAAACAAAAAATCAAGTTGAAACCATATATATAAAATGTATAATAAGATGAACCATAATGTGAAACTATAATGTGAAACCATAATGTAAAATGTATATAATGTGAAGATCATCATCTAAGAACCATAATGCAACAAATCACAAAAATAAAATGAATAAAAAATCATGTGTCTACATGTAAAACAAGTCAATGTGGAGGATGCCTAGTATGACTGTGGATCGATCTCTCTCATGATCCCTATTTGGATCCATGTCCTGATCTCTCTCTAGATCCATCGCCTAATGCCTCTCTCAATCCTTGTCTCGATCCATGTCCATATCCGCCTCCCTGCACAACAAAGTGCATTAATTAATTTAATGTACATGTGTAAATGGAAAGTCATCTTAAAGTTTTGTACTTTCAATGTTTGAATGTATCAAGTACTTTAAATATTATAAATGTACCTCAAATGTAGCGTGCATAGCATTTTCTACATGCTCCAAATCTCCAAAGCATGCCAAATCCTCATCTTGCTAGAAATTTAAAAATACAAGATTTCAATGAAGAGTGATAACTACTTTAAAGTCAATTTTATTTTATATATGTATGTGAATTTTTAGAATGCAAAATATATAGATTATTTTAAAATACTTGCATCTCACCCTCGAGCACTCTACCAATTTCACTAATGTCATGAGAATGTATAGTCACACCAGGGACACCTGTATTAGGTAATAGACCAATGCCAAGAGAAGTGAGTTGTATGGGACATGCACATCATGTGCAGTAACCTCAACTTGATGTTGTATATGGACTGTAAGCTGGTATGGAATATGTTGATCATCCTATGAAGCCACCTCACCCAGACCCAATTTTCTACCAAAATGTCATCTAATATGATTTGGTACAGCAACTAAAGGAATCCCATACTCATCACTGATAAATCGGTATGATAATAGTAAATCAACAATGGAAACCGAAGCAACATTACGTATAGTGGCTTCACTCATCTAGGCCACATCTAATGGTGATGGTAGCTCTACACAAATGTAGGGATCATAATTGGTAGATGTAGCCTCAGTGGGAGGAAGGCTAATCTATGGACGTAATAAGTATTTGCCTACACGATCAGATGACATCTAATCGACTTAAGTAGAAATTGTGGCAATACTGTCATAAAGGTCGGATTTGATAGGTGTTGTTGCTACACCTCCTGCTACTGTTAGTTCCAAACATTTTAGAAGAACCAAAAGGTTTGGACCAACTAATGCCCTCTTGTTGACAAGCAGTGGAAAATCTACACGTCTAAATTGAGATTTGTCAACAAACCTCCCTTTTCCCTATCCAGCATGTGAAGGAATAGATGTGTAGTCCACATCTAACCCTAAATGAAACTCAACATATAGTTGTTTTCAAAACTAAAGTGGCAACTCATCATTATGTGGCCATCTATGATGGGCTGCCAACCATCTAGGATATTTAAATGAAGCAACAAGCTCATCTGTACATCTAGTAACAACATATACTCTAACTTTTTTTTGTCCCATATAGTGAGGAAACATGTTGTGCACATTATGTGTTTAAAATCTAGTACTAATATCATCAATTTTCATAGTGCCAATAACATTGCTAGCAAGGGACCTATAAAACTCCTCAGTGTTGACCTCATCATACGGATTATAAGATTGTGTAAATCATACGTTGGATCTCCTATTGAATCCTAACTAATCTATCTCGATTAGAGAGATTAAGAGAGTTTTGTATTGTTTGGTCCAAACATTTCAAAGCATTCTCTAATCTCCTAATGCTATCATTATATAAATTAGACCTAGCCTCATCTTGCTCCTGAATTGAGTGGAATGATGTGATCCCTGATCATCAGTCATATCTATATAAATAGAAAGATCTGTACATTTAATTAAAACAAAAAAAATTACAAATATGTACTTATTTTATTTTTGTAAAAGTAAAATATGCAATAACCATTTAATAAGTAAGATCCTCCATAGAAAATTATAAAAAATAGTAAATATGAGCAATGAGTAGCTTGAACGTCATGAAGTAAAAATAAGAACAATTTTAAGTTCATTCAACTATCTATGAAAAAGAGGGAGAAAGTAGGATTAAATTTGACTAACTTCATATGAAATTTAATGTTTTAAACAAAGAATCTCGTGTATTATCATTTAAAATTTCAAGATATCTCTAAATTCCAAATAACAATCATACAAGTGTATAATATAGGATAAGAGTGTATGATAAAAGAGTGTATGATTAATTATAATGCATCTATATAAGTAGGGATAACGAGATAATCATGCATCTTAAAGTGTTTATCCTTTCAAGTCATTATACACATCTAGGCCTTTTTGGATGCCTCACTAAGTGAATGTATAATACCATTCTTGGTGATGGTGTACATTCAATACAATAAATGATCAATCAAATACAAAAGAATATTAAATAAAAATAAATGATCAATCAAATACTTTATTGAAATAATCTTGGAAGGCTATTAATTGGAGTTATGCGAATGGATAAGTGAAATTAGTTATAGTAGAAATTTTGGTGCCTACAATATATATTTTAGGATATGACTTAAACCACTCTATAATTTCTTTTAAATGCATGATTTATAAATATATTTAGGTGGTTCATTTAAATGAAATTATAGTCATACTTTCTTACATTACGTTGTAAGTCGTATCCTAAAATACATTGTGCTAGGCAACAAAATTTCTACTATAACTAGTTTCATTTATCTATTCACATAACTCCAATTACTAAGGGTAGTAATTGGAGTTATGTGAAAGGATAAGTGAAACTAGTTATATAGTAGAAATTTTGGTTCCTACAATGTATTTTAGGATATCACTTACAACTAGATATAATTTCATTTAAATGCATGATTTTATGAATACATTTAAGTGGTGTGCATTTAAATGAAATTATAGTCATACTCTTACATTAAGTTATAAGTCATATCGTAAACTACATTGTGCTAGGCACCAAAATCTCTACTATAACTAGTTTCACTTATCCATTAACATAAGCTCCAACTACTACCCTTCCAAGATTATTTCAATAAAGTATTTGATTGATCAATTATTGTATTGAATGTACACCATCACCAAGCATGACCTATTAAACATTCATTTAGTGTGAAGCATCTAAAAAGGTTAATTATTACCCTTCCAAATTATTTCAATAATTGTTATTTAATATTCTTCTATATTTGATTGGAATTTTGCATGTTCAAGTAAATTGACTATGTTCAAAGGCTGATATGTAAAAGAGTGAGTCTACAAATACATTTTGAACCCAAGTTTTCCTACATTCAATACATTAAATGATCAATCAAATACAAAAGAATATTAAATAACAGTTTATTAAAATAATTTGGAAGGATAATAATTGGCCCTTTTTCCATTCTCGATGATAGTATACATTGAATACGATAAATTATCAATAAATTACTTTATTGAAATAATATTGGAAGGGTATTAATTGGAGTTATGTGAATAGATAAGTGAAACTAGTTATAATAGAAAATTTGTTGCCTAACACAATGTATTTTAGGATATGACTTACAACTTAATGTAAAAGTATGAAGTTATAATTTCATTTAAATGCACCACTTAAACATATTCATAAATTCATGCATTTAAATTGGTGCAGGAGCACACCTTGGCTAACCTCCATTTGTGTTATTTTGGCTTGTACTTGACCCTAGCCAAGTTAGGAAGTTTGTTTGTTTTAGGAACTTAGTAGGTCATTGCTTTTGTGGGCTAGGTGAGTTAGTCATTAGGACTAAGGTCACACATTTAGCCATTGTTTGTAGTTTGTGTTTTCTAATGTTGGTTGTTTAGGGGAGATTAGAGTCTTAAAGTTGTTCTAAACACTTAATGTGGTTGTAAATATGCCTTAAGGCCATTCAATGAGTTGGTTCCTCGAAATCTAGAGGGAATGGTGGTCCTAAGAAATAGGATCAACGCATGAAGAAAGATGCCAAATGTTGTAAGGAAGTTAGCATGGTTTGTTGCATGCAACTCGGTTTCCTTTGGATTCCCTTGAGAATAGGAAGTGGGAGATCGGCCAACAAACCCTAGAATCATGGAGTGGGCATCTAATATGACCCAAGACTCGAATCTCATGTGAGGGGTATGAGTGATGTAATTTGTAATTAGTTTTTTTGAAGTGAAATACGGAGCTCTGCAACAATGTTTTGGAGACAACTCAAGTTTTTGTGATGATAGAGATGCTAAATGGATTGAGAATCCAAGTTTAGTGTTTGTACTGTGTTCTTTAGCATTATCTTAGACTTTTTCATTTGAGAGGCAAGTTGTTTAGAGTAGATATTTTAGTGTTAGTTAGATTGTTTTAGTTTTTAGTTCTTACTGGTTCAATCTTGACCAGTCGGTGTTTTCGTGGTTCCCCCATGAAGTCTTTCCTTGGGAAACACCTAAGGATAGGTGGGAATGTTAGGGGAGTCATTAATGTACATACGTTTAGGGATAGGAAGTATGAAAGAGTGGAGAGATATTTTTATCACTAGTCTCTAGGCGAGCTGACAGAGCCCGGTTAGAGGTCTAGTATTGAAACATTGAAGATTTCTTGCAGGGTAAGGAGGTATTGTACAAAACAGGTACAAGTTCAAGTAGGGTTTCACCTTAGCTCAACATTATAGGTGGATTGAAGTCATGTCAATCATTTGGTTTATGATTTGAGCAAGTTACAAACTAGAATACAGTCAGTACTAGAAATTAGGCCTTTTTAGCTTTATTGCCCTAAGTTGTAGGAAGCTAGTGTATGGAAGTTGTCATGCCAGAAGCCCCATTGAACCTTTTAAAACTTCCACAAGGGTATTTGAATCTGCCTTTAGATTTGTAGGGTCTTTCGGAAAAGTTTGCAAGAAATGGAAAAATAGGATTGGTAAGGGCTATAAGGAATAGGCCTATTTAGGGTCTCAAATGGTGAACTCTTGAACCTGGTAAGGATAGGGTTGAAGAACCTATTAAAATGGTTCAAATATACAATTTTATGGTTGCTATCAACAGGATGGACACCCCTGCAATGAAGAATGAGGTTTTTGAGAAGATAGCACTTAGAGCTTTCTAAGTGAGGAAAAGGATTTGAACTTGTCAAATGGTGTTAGTCCTCCAAGGTGAAGCACAAGGGATAGAACTCTAAGAATAGAGTTAAGATCAGACTTAGTTAATCATCTAAGCCAATCAGGACCTAGAGGAGACTGGGTTCCTAGAAGAGACAAGCTAGGTCTCTTAGTTGCAATGCAAGCAAGCCAGGGAGCACTTACATCATATTGATATCAGAGCCTATTTTTGATCAGGCTTGTGGTGGATGTTGTAGCCTACTGAATCAATGGGAGAAAATACACCAAAGGAAGACACAACAATGGTGACTAATGCTGAGTTATCCAAGAAAGTAGAATAACAAGAAGAGGATAATCGTTTGCTAAGAGAAAGATTGTCCCAAATGGAGTAGCTCTTGGGTGAAGTCCAAGACAAAATTGATCAGGTCAAATTGAAAATTGATCAAAAGGAATAGGAGGAAGTAAGGGAAAAAGAATTAGAGTTGGAGGAGGAAGCACCAACACTTGACCCTATTCTTCTGGAAGAGCCATTCTTAAAGGCACTAAAGGCATTGAGTGGCAAAGCTTTGGAAGGTGTGCCACTATTTAGTGGACAAATGGATCCAGATTCAGTCGTGGATTGGATAGACAGCATTGAGAACCATTTTGAGGGTGATGGTATCTCATAGGCACAAAAAGTTATGGTGGCCAAGTCTAGACTAAGAGGTTCAGCTCTTACTTGGTGGAAATTTGTGCAAAATGAAAGAGAAAAGGATGGAAAAGGTCCTATAGTTACTTGGAAGGGCATGGTAAACAAAGTGAAGCAGACCTACCTTCCTGATGACTATGAAGTCCAAATGCATAGAAGGAGACACAATCTAAGAGAAAAAGATTTAGATGTCCAAGCCTACACCGAGGAATTTCAAAAGCTATGTTTGAGATCAAAAGTAGTAGAAGATGAGAGCATTAAGCTTGCAAGGTACTTGAATGGCCTCAAATGGTCTATTCAAGAGGAAATGAGTCTGGTGAACTTCAAAACCATTCGCCAATGCTATCAGATGGCCTTGAAGATAGAAGAGAAAAGCAAGAGAAAGCAATACCAAACCTCTAAAGGTAAAGGTAAAAGCAAGGATAGTAGAGGATAAATAGGTGGCTATGGTGGAAGGAGTTCTAAAACAAAAACTCAAGGAGACACAAAATTCAGTGAGCAGCAAGAAGGAAGCTCAAGTAGAGGTGGTAGAGGAAGGAGTTCTAACTCTATCTCTAGAGGAAGAAATGGTGGACAAGGAGGAAGAGGCAACTACTTTTCCAACATGAAATGCTATCATTGCAATCAAATGGGACACCCGGCCTATAGATGCCCAGAGAAAGGTGGTTCTTCACATGGTGGTGACAAGAGAACTAACCTAGTTCATGAGGAATCAAATGCAGCAGAGAAGCATTCTGAGGTTCCTTTAAATTCTGAGGAAGGTGAGAACCTCATGATGAGGAGAACTTTGATCAAGGAGCCGGTGAAGGAGGAGCCAAGCCAAAGGAGGTCTTTATTTAGGATAAAGTGCAAGATGATGGGGAAAGTATGTAGAGTCATCATTGACTTAGGTTCTACTGATAACATTGTGTCAGAGGAAGCAGTCAGCAAACTAAAGTTGACAAGGATACCCTATTCCAATCCTTACAAGGTCACTTGGCTCAATAAAGGACAACATGTGTTAGTGAATGAACAAGCATAGGTGGAGTTCTCTATTGGAAGGTATAAAGACAAATTCTTGTGTGATGTGCTACCTATGGACGCATGTCATTTTCTCCTAGGTAGACCATGGTAATTTGACCGTCAAGCCATACATGATGGAGGAAAGAATTCTTATTCTTTCAAGAAGGACAATGTGACCTTCAAAATATAGTCACTGTTGGAGGATGCTGAGGTGAAGATAGCAGGTCCAAATGTTCTTATGGTGAGTGAAAAAAAGTTCTTACAAGCTATGGAAGAGAATGAAGGAGTTGGTTATGCATTGGTGCTAAGACTAAGAGAAGGAGATGAAGGCAAGGTGACCAAGAAGATAGAGTTACCAAAGGAGATTCAAAGCATGTTTTAGACTTACCAAGGTATAGTGAGTGATGGAAAACCATCAACCTTACCCCCTAAAAGAGCCATAAATCATAGGATAGACCTTATTCCAGGAGCTACCCTTCCCAGTAAAGCAACTTACAAAATGACCCCTCAACAAAATGAGGAAATTGCTAGGCAAGTGCAAGAACTCCTAAACCAAGATTTCATTAGAAAGAGTATTAGTCCATGCGTCGTACCCATTGTCCTAGCACCTAAGAAAGGAGGAACTTGGAGGCTTTGTACTGATTCAAGGGCTATCAATAGGATAACTATAAGGTATAGGTTCCCTATCCCCAGAATTGAAGACCTAATGGATTGTCTAGGGGAAGCTAAGTACTATAGTAAGATAGACTTGAAGAGTGGCTATCACCAAATTAGGATACATGAGGGAGATGAGTGGAAAACAACCTTCAAAACTAATGAGGGTCTATATGAGTGGCTTGTCATGCCCTTTGGATTGTCCAATGCCCCCTCCACATTCATGAGACTCACGAATGAAGTCCTCAACGACTACATAGGCAAATTTGTGGTAGTATATCTAGATGATATACTGATTTTTAGCAAGACAAGGAGTGAGCACCTAGAACATCTTGAGATTTTTTTCAAGAAGCTACATGAGGAGAAGCTGATGATCAACTTGGAGAAGTGTGAGTTCATCAAAACAGAGCTAGTGTACCTTGGATTTGTTTTATCACATGGCAATCTGAAAATGGACCAAAGCAAAGTGGAGGCTATCATGAATTGGCCTACTCCAAGGATAGCAACAGAGGTAAGGAGTTTCCATGGCCTTGCACAGTATTATAGGAAATTCATAAGGCATTTCAATGCAATTTGTGCTCCTATGTTGGATACTATTAAGGGAGGCATGAAGACTAAATTTGTATGGAATGAGCATGCTAACAAAAGCTTTGAGTTGTTGAAGGAAATAATATCTACCCAACCTCTTTTAGTGCTACCAAGCTTTGAGAAGCTTTTCACCATTGAGTGTGATGCTAGCAATGTGGCAATTGGTGTTGTTCTCAGCCAAGAGGGTAGACCGGTGGCTTTTCATTCTGAAAAGTTGAGTGAAGCCAAAAAGAAGTACTCTTCTTATGACCTTGAGATGTATGCAATGGTCCAAGCTCTAAGGAAGTGGAGGCACTACTTGCTCCCCAAGGAATTCATTGTGTATTCAGACAATTAGGCACTTAGTTTCTTGAATTCACAAGAAAAGTTGAGCCACAAGCACATGAAGTGGGTTGAGTATCTACAAGCTTACACCTTCAATATCAAGCACAAGAAAGGTGTCCTCAACAAAGTAGTAGATGCATTGTCTAGAAGAGCTCTCACAATTCAGGAAATACAGTTGAAAAGCATGGGAATAGATCACTTCAAGGATATGTATGCTGACGATGAAGATTTTGCAGATGTTTATAAGGTATGTGCTGAATACAAGAACCATTTCCATAGTAAATATGCTGAGTATACTTTGCAAAGTGGTCTCTTGTTTAAAGGATATCAATTATGTGTTCCTAGAGGCTCCATTACAGAGAACTTGATACAAGAAAAGCATAATGGTGCTTTGAGTGGTCACTTTGGGATCACTAAGACTCAAGAACTTGTTCAAAGGTTCTATTATTGGCCTAAGATGAATCTTGATGTTAGGAGGTATGCGAAAAGTTGTGTAGTATGTCAAAAGGCCAAGGGAACTTCTTCAAATGCAGGCCTTTACCAACCACTACCTATTCCTACTAGGCCATGGGAATGTTTGAGTATGGATTTTTTAGTTGGGTTACCCAAGACAAGGCAAGGCATGGATAGTGTTTATGTGGTGGTGGACAGGTTCAGCAAGATGGCTCACTTTATACCATGTAAGACCACACATGATGCTAGTCAAATAGCCTCTCTCTTCTTCAAAGAGATAGTAAGAATTCATGGGTTACCTATCAGCATTGTGTCTGACAGAGACACTAAATTCATGAGTCATTTTTGGAAGACTCTTTGGAAAAGGTTGGGCACTAATTTGTCCTTTGGATCAGCCTGCCATCCCCAAACTGATGGTCAGACCGAGGTTGTTAATAGAAGCCTTGGAAATCTACTAAAGTGTTTGAAAAAGGAGTATGGGCAACAATGGGATCAGTTGATTGGGCAAGTTGAATATGCCTACAATGATACTATAAACAGATCCACAGGGAAGAGTCCCTTTGCAATAGTCTATGGGCTACATCCTAGAGGAGTTTATGAGTTGAGAGATTTGAAGGATGGAGTGAAAGGAAGTTGATATGCTGATGACTTTGCTTATGCTATGCAGGAGATACATGATACAGTGAGGAAGACCTTGATAGAGAACACCATCAAACATAAAACCAAGGTGGATGAGCATAGAAGAACAGTGCAGTTCAGTGTGGGTGACTTGGTTATGGTGCATCTTAACAAATCAAGACTTCAAAAGGGAGTCCCTCACAAGTTGCAGATGAAGAGGATAGGTCCCTGCCCTATCTTAGCCAAGTATGGTGATAATGCTTTCAAAGTTGAGCTACCGGATGATAGTGGATTGTCCCTTGTTTTCAACATTGTAGACTTAATTCATTACAAAGGACCACAACAAGACATGGATCAAAACCTTCATGAAGTGATCAAATATGTGGAAGATCTACACTTAACTACTGCTACAGTCACAGGAGTTGACAGCATATTGGACATAAGGGTCTACAAATAGACTAGAACCAAAGCCTACAAGGAACACTTGATCAAGAAACAAGGTCAAGCTGATGCTGATGCAGTATGGATAAAGGAAGTAGAGTTCAAGAAGATGGGGATTGATCCAGGCATCCTCAATCCAAGGGTGGATTGAACTTTCTATTTTGGGGAGGATGGTGCAGGAGCACACCTTGGCTAACCTCAATTTGTATTATTTTGGCTTGTACTTGACCCTAGCCAAGTTAGGAAGTTTGTTTTTTTTCAGACCTTATTAGGTCATTGCTTTTGTGGGCTAGGTGAGTTAGCATTAGGGCTAAGGTCACACATTTAGCCATTGTTTGTAGTTTGTGTTTTCTAATGTTGGTTGTCTAGGGGACATTAGAGTCTTAAAGTTGTTCTAAACACTTAATGTGGTTGTAAAGATGCCTTAAGGTCATTCAATGAGTTGGTTCCTCGAAATCTAGAGGGAATGGTGGTCCTAAGAAATAGGATCAAGGCATGAAGAAAGATGCCAAATGTTGTAAGGAAGTTAGCATGGTTTGTTGCATGCAACTCGGTTGCCTTTGGATTCCCTTGAGAATAGGAAGTGGGAGATCAGCCAACAGGCCCTAGAATCATGGAGTGGGCATCTAATATGACCCAAGACTCGAATCTCATGTGAGGGGTATGAGTGATGTAATTTGTAATTAGTTTTTTTGAAGTGAAATACAGAGCTCTACAACAGTGTTTTGAAGACAACTCGAGTTTTTGTGATGATAGAGATGCTAAATGGATTGAGAATCTGAGTTTAGTGTTTGTACCATGTTCTTTAGCATTATCTTAGACTTTTTCATTTGAGAGGAAAGTTGTTTAGAGTAGATATTTTAGTGTTAGTTAGATTGTTTTAGTTTTTAGTTCTTACTGGTTCAGTCTTGACCAGTCGGTGTTTTCATAGTTCCCCCATGAAGTCTTTCCTTGGGAAACACCTAAGGACAGGTGGGAATGTTAGGGGAGTCATTAATGTACATACGTTTAGGGATAGGAAGTATGAAAGAGTGGAGAGATATTTTTATCACTAGTCTCTAGGCGAGCAGATAGAGCCCGGTTAGAGGTCTAGTATTGAAACATTGAAGATTTCTTGCAGGGTAAGGAGGTATTGTACGGAACAGGTACAGGTTCAAGTAGGGTTTCACCTTAGCTCAACATTATAGGTGGATTGAAGTCATGTCAATCATTTGGTTTATGATTTGAGCAAGTTACAAACTAGAATACAGTCAGTACTAGAAATTAGGCCTTTTTAGCCCTATTGCCCTAAGTTGTAGGAAGCTAGTGTACAGAAGTTGTCATGCTAGAAGCCCCACTAAACCTTTTAAAACTTCCAAAAGGGTATCTGAATCTGCCTTTAGATTTGTAGGGTCTTTGGGAAAAGTTTGCAAGAAATGGAAAAATAGGACTGGTAAGGGCTACAAGGAATAGGCCTATTTAGGGTCTCAAATGGTGAAATCTTGAACCTGGTAAGGATAGGGTTGAAGAACCTATTAAAATGGTTCAAATATACAATTTTATGGTTGCTATCAACAGGATGGACACCCCTGCAATGAAGAATGAGGTTTTTGAGAAGATAGCACTTAGAGCTTTCTAAGTGAGGAAGAGGATTTGAACTTGTCAAATGGTGTTAGTCCTCCAAGGTGAAGCACAAGAGATAGAACTCTAAGAATAGAGTTAAGATCAGACTTAGTTAATCATCTAAGCCAATCAGGACCTAGAGGAGACTAGGTTCCTAGAAGAGACAAGCTAGGTCTCTTAGTTGCAGTGCAAGCAAGCCAGGGAGCACTTACATCATAAATGAAAGTATATCTAGTTGTAAGTCATATCCTAAAATACATTGTAGGCACCAAATTTTTTACTATAATTAGTTTCACTTCCATTTACATATTCCAATTTAATAACTCCAATTACTACCCTTAGTAATTGGATTTATGTGAATGGATAAGTGAAAAATTAGTTATAATAAAAAATTTGTTGTCTAACACAAAGTATTTTAAGATGACTTACAACTCTATAATTTCATAATGCATAAAAGTACAAAATTATAAGTCATATCTATAATTTCTACTAGGCCCACATCGTAAAATACATTTTTTTAGACACCAAAATTTCTACTATAACTAGCTTCACTTAGGGTTGGTGTTTGTGAGCTTTCATTTTTTCATCAATGTTTACTAAATCTTTTGCTTAATCTAGAAGAATCTCATAGGTTTTGAGTAGCATAGGTTATATGGTTTAGGTTGTGTATAAACAGGGTTTCATTTTTAAATCTAATATCTCATAGATTCTTCTATTTTAAAAAAATATGAAATTGGTTCATATTTCCATATCTTTCTACTTTTATTGGTATGGTCGATAAGAGAGAATTAGTTGGTCCAAACATTTTGGAAAAACCACCTCCTCATGCTGTAGCTAGTTCCAAACATTTTGGAAGAACCAAAATGTTTGGACCAACTAATGCCCTATTATTGACCAAGCCATATTTCTTTGTTATTTCATGATCTACTTTATATTGGGTGAAGTTTTGAGACATCAATAAATATGGATGTGTAGCATAGAGATCTTGAAGGTCTAGTTTTTGTTTTTAGGAAGATGGAAGATTAGATTACAAAATTGAATGAAGAAAATTTGAGATTATGTGATCATTATAGTTCAAGCATAGGATTGGTTTTTGTAGACACTGAAAAATGTCCTAAGTCTATGAGCATCATTTTTCCTAGTCATCATCTTTCAATAATTGAATAATTTTAATTATTCAATTATGTTCGATGATATTCCTTTATTAATTAAATAGTTTTTAATTATTTAATTGATTCACCTTCTCATTTCTATCTTGATCAATTAAAATTATTTAATTGCGTCACTAATACCCCTTTCTTCAATAATTAAATAAATCATTATTTATTTAATTATTTATCTTTTATCACATGTCTATAGTCAGATAATAATAATTATTTGACCTTTTATTTTTCTATAATTAAATAATTAACGAAATTATTTAATTATGTGTCATTCTTCTCCTTTAAATAATTGATCCTAATCAATTATCCATATTTAATTTATATCTCCTCCTTTAATTAAATTTATGAATTTAATTAAATCTCCTTTTTCATTTCCTCCAAATAAATGATTTAAAATAAATTATTTATTTGCCACTTGTCCTTCTCCTCCATTTTCGAATAAATAATTTAAAATAAATTATTTATTTGCCACTTGTCATCCTCTTCCATTTTCGAATAAATAATTTAAAATAAATTATTTATCCCTCTATTTTGGTCAAAGATCCCCTGTCATTATTTTATGTCATAGTCTGCATGTCCTGCATGTCTTTCATAGCTGTCAGGCATCATAGCCGTCGGCGTCATATCTTTTTCATGCGTGGCATATTCTGGTTGCATCAATTCTCAACCGTAGATCTTGGCATCTTTCTAGAAACTCGATCTTGGCCATCCATTTCGTAACTTCCTTCTCATGAATCCTCATCCGTTGATCTTAGAATCTTTCTAGAAGATCAATCTCGTCCGTCCATTCAAATGGTTGTCTATAAAAGAAACCCTTCCCCTCCATTTTCAATTTAACAATCATTATCTCCAACTTTCTTGCTTACTATTTGTAGGTATTTGCACAACTTCAACAACAAATCTGAGGGCAATATTGGCATAAGAAGAAATAGGAGAGACAAGAGAAAGAATCAACTTCAAAGGAGAGTGTTTTATTTCATTTGCTTTCATTTTGATTGCTCTCTTTGTTTGTATTCTCTTATTTAGATTGGGATAATAGTTTAGAAGTGTTGGCTATCACTTAATCTTAATCTATTTGATTTTCCCTATTTTACATTGGTGAACCTGACGTGAATTGAATAATATTGCAAAAAATCGTTTGATTTCTTGTTTTTTTGGTTGTTTTGTAGGTTACAGCTAAGAATTCATATGAAATCCCGTCATCTTCTTTTGAGCACAGAAAAATGGGCACATAAATTCTTTAAAAATGATCATTTGGGTTTTGTAGCCCTCATTTTCAGCTTTCCGAAACTTCAAACGGTTTAAAATTTCGTTAAGATTTGAGAAAGTTATGGCTATTTTAATATTTGTTGTTTTTTTAGTTTAGCTGTTAAAACCTGCGTTTTCTTTTGCTTATAACATTTTTTCCATGCAGAATCTTGGAAAAATAATTTTTGGGTTTTGAAGGTTTGAATTTTAGCTTTCCATGGATATAAACCAATTAAAATTTTGTTAAGTTTTGAGAAAGTTATGATTATTTTAATTCGCCGGTGTCATTTTCTTTTGAGTTACTAATCTCTTGTTTTTAGCATGTGGCACAGCTTGGAGGGAGTCTAAAAAAATTGTTTCTTTAGAAACAAAAATCGAGCTTTTAATTTTTTTAGGCATAATCAATTTTGTTTACTTTCAACAACTACAACAAATTGCATGCACACTCATTAGTTAAAATGAATATGCATTTCATTTCATGGGATTAAAATGAACACAAATTGCATGCACACTCATGGCTTAAAATGAACATGCATTTCATGTCATTGGCTTAAAATGAACTTTATTTGTTTTATATCAAGTTAAATTTTTAAAATGAACAAAGTGTCTTGTATGTCCTCCTCACATTATCATTCGGTAATTAAAATTTATAAGTGTCTTCAATTTTGTGTTACCCTTTGATGCAATAATCGAAGTATCCTCTCCCCTTGCGCATTGATGCGATCTTGGGTGTAAGAGAAACGGTTATTGCCTCTAGAACTTGGGCCTTCCTTGGTGGGAAAAAGTACTCACCCCAAGGCGACTCAGACCGGCAACGAAGCTCTTTGGCCGAGCTACCCTCGACCGGTATATAAATGTGAATCCTAAGGGAAAACCTAGGATTACGAGTGTGGATGTGTCATACGGACCAAGTAGTACTCCCCAAAACCTTGTTGAGCATAACCTCTTTAGGCTAGAGTGCCTCCTAAATGGAGCTTAATCTTGTGCCCCATGTATGGCCACTCGAACGGGGGTCCCGAACTAAAAACCTTTGTGTAGTTGCCAAAATCCTTCTATTTGCTAGCGCAACAACGGTCGTTGTGAAGACATCCACATTCTCGCAGTTCTTAATAGAGGTGATCAACCTGCCATGGGAGTTTTATGGGGGTTGGAAGCTTAGTTGGCCTGAGAAGTGAGTGCAATGTAAGGGGGAGCCCGTGCAACCAAGCTTTTGGATTCACACACTAAGAATAAGTGCGGTTGGGGAAACCCACGTGGAATCTAGCGAATATTGTCCTTGCTTAACCTAGGGTTGTGCTTGTCTTCATTGTGCATGTTTTCAAATTTTCAAAGACAAGATATTGTGTTTGCCAAGTATTTTTTTAAGATATTGAGACAAATAAACACCTTTCACAAATTTGGAAACACACACATTCAACTTGAAACAATTCCAAATTTTGTAATCTAAAACCCAAGACCAAACTTGTCCAATTTGATATCAAACAACCTCTATCGAAAACCAAAAAAAATAAAAAATTGCTCAAATCTTCCATTAGTGACATCTTTAGTTGCATTCACCCATAGGTTCATCCTTTCATATCATATCCTTGGTAATAGGGTAATTATCATTCCACCATTCCTTAATCTTGGTCTTAGGTACATTGGCACTTTGCATCCTTATATCCTTGAAAATCACAAAAAAATAGCATAGTTTCATATCCATTTTGCATTGACACCATTGCATTTTTCATCCAAAGGTCACAAGTTTTGTATGGTCCTCATCCATCATAATCCAAATTCATGACCATGTCTTCACTTTACCTTGATCTTCTTCATAGTCAAGCTGAATATCAATCAATCCTCAATCGCCAATACCAACCACTCACATACCCTTCTTACCAACAATCCATAAGCCTTAGTCCTTCATCCATCTACCTTCACTATCAAGAGTCCCTTAGCACAATCCATGCCATTGACCCACAACAAATGTCCATTAGTCATTCCTATCCTAACTTTGACAAAGGAAACCAACCTTCCACTAGTCCATTCCAATCCTCCACATCCTATCATAATCCATCATCCACTAATCCATTCCAATCCTCCACATCTTATTCTAGTCCATCATCCACTAGCCCATTTCCATCCACTCCATCCCAAGCTCTATTTGGTCAGGGTCTCCAAAACCACATCACATTGCTGACACCTTGGGATACATGTCAAAATAAAATTCCAAAGCATGACATCACAACTTCACTTTCATATCAAGATCGAAGCAGTCCATCTCATGATCCCATCCTTAAGTCCATCCAAGAAGTCCTTCTAGATAATCATGGCATCCAAAATGCACCTATCCTTGATCAAGATCCCATTCACAACCATGTTCTCCAAGATACACCTATTTTTGACCAAGATCCTACCATTGAACAAGAAATCCAAAATGATCCTCTTATTGACCTTCATGCCATTCATGATCAAACATTTGAAGATGATCCCATCCAAACACAAAACACCTCCATTTCCCAAAATGAGACACTTGCCTCCTTTGGGCACATAGATAATCAAATCAATGATATGGATAACATCAAAGAAGAGCATAAATCAACTACTATTGATCAAGTCAAAGGAGAACACAAAGAAGCTACTATGGATCAAGTCAAAGAAGAAGATACAAAATCTACAACAAATCAAATTGATATCCCAAATGATCGAGAAGAGACAAGCATGACGAATGATAAAGCCAAAACATCCTTTCAATTAGGAGTGTCCACCTTTGTCAAAGCAGGATTTCTTGTAGATGAGGAGATTCCAAGTAACAATTTTCACATACAAAATGATGGGTTAGCATCTTGTTTTCAAAATAAAAAATACCTCATTGGAAACAAAATTTGTCAGAGCATGCAGTATCAAGGAAGAGGACTAGGTTTACATGAGCAAGGCATTATAGAACCAATACAATTTTATGCAAATCCTAGACATCAAGGTCTTGGTTATTCTTCAATCAGAGAATCAAATGATGTTAGTGGTACCTCCTTGATATTGGGGGCAGCTTTATCTGATATAAACATCAAAATGGGGGCCATGTGTAGTCCTTGTCATAAGGTTGTTGCCAACACTCCTTCCATCCACACCATAAACCATCATTCCAACATGAATAAATCTTCCATTTGGAACCAACAAAAAGAAAATTATTATAAATCCAAAATTCAAAATCAAATGTCAAAGGCCATTGAATCAAACAAAAATTCATGTGGACAAATGAAGTTAAAATGGATCCCAAAGAAAAATGGATTAAACAAAGAAAATATTTTAAATCCAAAAGTCAATCAAAATATGGAGCCACAAGAAAACAGGACTCCCACATATAGTAAATTTCCACCTCCTTTAAAATGGTCATCAAGAAAGGCATATAAAAATGTTGGTTCCAAACACTATCCTAATCAAAATTCCAAACTCCATCATCCACCATCCCAAGTTTGGAAAGTAAAAATTGCTACATCCAAAACACCAAATTGTCCATCCACACCTACCATCATCCATCATAATCTTGCATCTCGCCTAAAGTGTAAAAATCCTACTTCACAAATCCATCGCATCTTGGCAGCAACCCTTTATCATAAGGACTCCCATGGTACTCTATCACAATGTGCATATTCTGATAAGGCCAACACTAGTATCAAAGAGGATCACAATGACATCGATCAGTTGTATGCAAGTGCTATGATCTTGACAAGACAATTACTCCATAAAGGTCACTATTGGCATATCATGACACTAGTATCTACATCAACACCATCAAAAGATTCAGAACAATCAACAGTCATCCAAACTATCAAATCGATATAAAAAGTCAAAAAATATGTCACCTTGATGAAAACCTGGCAAGCAGGCGTCTTGTGTGACATCATCAAAAGGAAAGAAAAAAAAATAGCAAAGAGAAAAATTTCGTCCAATAGTGAAAACCATTTTTATGGCGCTTTGGATAAGTACCATGATGAAAACCTGGCAAACAGGCGTCATGTGTAAGAGAAATTATCTATGTGGATTATTACACTTGGGGGCAAGTTGTCTCATCTTCCATGCCTTTCTCATGAAACTTCCACCTATCAATGTAAGCCCTATCATTTCCATCTATTCTCCCATCTATCGTGATCTTGATAAGAAATGGGGTACAAACATAAATCATGCTTTGGAAAAATGTTGGACATGTCTATCCTTTGGTCATACACTACCCATGAAATATCATGTCATTTCCTTCATAGAATTTATCCAAACCCATATCTTGGAGAAAACAAATTGTTCCTATGTGAAATAGTCCTTGGAGATCATATCCTAATTCCTCCATCCAATAATCCTCATGTCTCTTATCCTTTGCCAAAAGCAATCCATTATCTTTTCATACCTATTGTTGGACTTGGTTTCCCTTGTCGTCAGTTTAAGGATTCAAACTCACTTATCCAAGTGCCCTCCATGATCCCATCTAGTCCTAAGGTTAGTCATTCGAAATGCAATGAATCTAATCCATACAATCTTGCTATGTAACCTAGCACATCATCCAAAAAATTTATTGGCTTTGTTCCTAGCCCTGTTGTGAACCTTGATCCTTTAGTCACATAATCATCATCCTCATGTTGTTTCGGGATGTGTCCTTCCCTTATCAAACAACATTGTCATCGTCATCATCACCCATCAATTGGTTTTTAGCTTGACTAGGGGCAAGATCATGTTCATCCTTGGGTCTTTGTGCATGCCTTTTTGGTTGATTGTGGGTATCTTTCACATGCATTTTTCATGATCGCTATAGTTATCATCCATAATAAAGTCTCATTCATCCATAATAAAGCTTCATCGTCCTTCCCACAGTCTGAAGATCACCAAAATTTAGCATCCTTTGCTTTCATATCCATCTGACTGGGAGCAAATCCTTGACTTACATCTTCATGGTAAATAATACATGGTATCGACTCTTTAAAACTTTCAAAATCCTAAAAATCATAAAATGTCCTAAAAAAAATCATAAAAATCATAAAATGTCTTGAAAAAATCCTAAAAATCCTAAAATGTCCTGAAAAAAAATCCAAAAAAATCAAAACATTTCAAAATCCAAAAAAAATAAAAAAGCTTCAAAAATCCCAAAAATAGAGTCTGAGTCTGAATCAATTTTTTTTAGAATGGTCGAACTATGCTGCCTCTGTGTGTTTGCTACGTAGGCAAGGGCTCATCTTAAATGATCCCCTGAGGCATTAGGTCAATCCCTTTAGGTTGTCCAAGTACAATCATGACTCAATATTTGGTTGAATAAGACAAAGTCAAGTCGTGTCGAACTACGAGGTCTCTGTGCACTGCTATGTAGGCAAGGCCATCTATTGATGAGCCCCCAAGGCCCCCTAGGTCAATTCCTTTAGGGTTCATTGAGTTGGGTCATGTGCTTGATCCGAAAGCAATCATCATTCAAACTACATCAAGAAACAACAAACAAATTAAATCTTTCATCAATCAATTATCCTATCATCAACTCAATCAAGTCACTAGTCTTATATCGGAATGGGGCATCATGTCATTTGTCTCATTTGGTCTTATCTCTTGTCTTTTATCAGGATACATCCTTCCTAGGATTGGACTTTCTCAACCTTGTCATTCACCTTAAGCAGGATGTGTCTTTCTTGTAGTCAGGGTGTCATGTCAACACTTGTCACTTGGTCAACTTTATCAGATGTGTCCTTCCTATGGTTGGGTATTGTCACATCGCTTGGTCATATTCATCAATATTTGTCAAACAATCAAACAATCTTGTCAACTTTGTCAATCAATCTTTCCTTAATCAGGATGTGTCCTTCCTGGAATCGGGCATTATCATTATCAATCAACTTTGTCACACCACTCAATCTTATCAGCCTGCTCAATCAATCTTTCCTTCATCAGGATTTGTCCTTCCTGAGGCTAGGCATGGTCAATTAAATCACTTTATCGATCCTTATCAACCTATCAATCAACTCGGTCATCTTGGTCAACCTAATCAACCAACCAAACAATCATCATTATCACTAGAAAACACTATCTTGGCAAACACTTTGTTGGTCTGGATTTTCTTATCTTTTCGATTGGTTTTGGGTCATGTTACTAGTCTCTTCGAGGATGTCCTATTAATGGATTTAGAGGGACGATGATGGATCATGACCTCTTTTCTTTGATTGCTGCCTATGGTTTGTCTTGGCAAAAGGACCGGGACAATTGGGTCCTTAGTATGAGCTGGGGCATTCCTTGTCTTTTTGAAGATTTGTCTCTCCCAAATGGTCACCTTGCACACTTTGGTCTATATCATACCATGGTGTTTGTGGTCCATTTGTGACATTTTCGATGCCCAATGATGATAAATATAAATGTAAGCATGGAAGTTGGTTCTATTATCATTTCCTATCTATCTTCTTTCCCATTTTCATGCTAACATTTCTTCTATCCTTCATCCTTTAGTCTTATCTTCCATTTCAAGAGCACATTCATGTTCTTTGAACCCGCATGTCCTCTCGAGGGGGCATACCACAACCCTCTTGGTCATCCTTCCCCTTTCTCTTTACACTAGGGCATATTTCAAAATTAAATTTCTTTGACACAATGCGATGAACTACATTATGTCAAAGAGGGGCAAAATGTAGACACTGAAAAATGTCCCAAGTCTATGAGCATCATTTTTCCAAGTCATCATCTTTCAATAATTGAATAATTTTAATTATTCAATTATGTTCGATCATATTCCTTTATTAATTAAATAGTTTTTAATTATTTAATTGATTCACCTTCTCATTTCTATCTTGATCAATTAAAATTATTTAATTGCGTCACTAATACCCCTTTCTTCAATAATTAAATAAATCATTATTTATTTAATTATTTATCTTTTATCACATGTCTATAGTCAGATAATAATAATTATTTGACCTTTTATTTTTCTATAATTAAATAATTAACGAAATTATTTAATTATGTGTCATTCTTCTCCTTTAAATAATTGATCCTAATCAATTATTCATATTTAATTTATATCTCCTCCTTTAATTAAATTTATGAATTTAATTAAATCTCCTTTTTCATTTCCTCCAAATAAATGATTTAAAATAAATTATTTATTTTCCACTTGTCCTTCTCCTCCATTTTCGAATAAATAATTTAAAATAAATTATTTATTTGCCACTTGTCATCCTCTTCCATTTTCGAATAAATAATTTAAAATAAATTATTTATCCCTCTATTTTGGTCAAAGATCCCCTGTCATTATTTCATGTCATAGTCTGCATGTCCTGCATGTCTGTCATAGCCGTCAGGCGTCATAGCCGTCGGCGTCATATCTTTTCCATGCATGGCATATTCTGGTTGCATCAATTCTCAACCGTAGATCTTGGCATCTTTCTAGAAACTCGATCTTGGCCATCCATTTCGTAACTTCCCTCTCATGAATCCTCATCCATTGATCTTAGAATCTTTTTGGAAGATCAATCTCGTCCGTCCATTCAAATGGTTGTCTATAAAAGAAACCCTTCCCCTCCATTTTCAATTTAACAGTCATTATCTCCAACTTTCTTGCTTACTATTTGCAGGTATTTGCACAACTTCAACAACAAATCTGAGGGCAATATTGGCATAAGAAGAAATAGGAGAGACAAGAGAAAGAATCAACTTCAAAGGGGAGTGTTTTATTTCATTTGCTTTCATTTTGATTGCTCTCTTTGTTTGTATTCTCTTGTTTAGATTGGGATAATAGTTTAGAAGTGTTGGTTGTCACTTAATCTAAATCTATTTGATTTTCCCTATCTTACAGAGTAGCCTAGGTTGACTTTGTAATTAACTAACTTGGAAGGTGCCTAAATGAGTCTATTAGGATCTATGGAAAAGATGATTTGAAACTTCTATAGGATGTTTGATAGTTGAGACTTTTAATTTTTTGGGAAGCTACAACCAACAATTTTTTTCCATTTGAAATTTGAGAGGAGGTTTGTTAAGTAATAATATAGTCTTTTACTTTCGTTCCCCAATGGGGTTTTAAATATATTCTAGCTTCCTCTAGTGCTTCAATTTTGGATAATGGTGGGAAGCCATTCCAAGAGTCATCCTAGAAGATATCTTTTTCTCCATTTTGATAGACCAAGTTAAATACGGGGTGATAAATTATTTGCAATTTATGATAAATTTCCACATTTTGGATCGCTTTAGGGGATTTGACATCATGAAAATGTGTTAAGGGATTACAGAATCCATGCCTATTTTATTTGCATAATTTTGGCCCATTTAGAGTGTGGATTTGTAGATACATACCATGATATTTTGGCTCCCAAAGCTAAGTTCCTTGCTTCTAAGTTGTGCAAGCCAACTCCATGTTTTTTTTTTCATAGAGTTTGTTCCATGAAACTAACAAAATTTTACTCTTTTTCTTGCTATCAAGGTTCCCCTTCCAAAGAAACTTTTTGATGCATTTCTCAATGTTATCTTGCACTAATTTTGGTAGCTTGAGGACTGACATAACATAGTTGGGGATAGCTGAAAGGAATTCTTTGGCTAATGTGAACTTTCTTTCTATTGTCATCTATCTTCCTTTCCATGATATGATTCTATTTTGTATTTGAGACAAAAAAAGAATTCTAGGATTCAGGCTTGTTTGGTCCTAAAAATAATGGGATTCCTAGATATTGGCTTGGCAATTAATCTTGTTTGAAATTAAGAATTGATAAGATACGTGCAAACACCATTGGAGAGGTGTTTTGAAAGAATATGCTTAATTTTTTAGCCTAATACTCTACAATAGTATTCTAAGACTTTTTTAATGAATCTTGCTTCTTGGACATTAGATTTGGTAAATAGAAGTGTATCATCCACAACTAATGAGTGAGTCATGTTGATGTTTGAGTTTGGGATGGCTATACCTTTCCATTCTCCTTGAGCACATGCTCCTAATATTTCCCAATTCAATGATTCTATCATTAGGATGATAAGGAAGGTTGAGAGGAATTCACCTTGTCTAACACCTTATGAGGAGTTAAAGGAACATGTTGGGTGACTATTTACCAAAATGAAAAAAATTGGATTGTGATATTAAAGAGCTAACCCAATGATACCATTTGTGGGAAAAGCCTAGTTTTTGGAGAACATTTTTGAGGAAGTCCCAATTTAGCCTATCCTAGGCCTTCAACATGTTAAGTTTGATAACCATTGTTGGAATTTTTTTTTACTTTGATGGAATTTAATGTTTCATGGGCTATTAGCACCCCTTCCATAGTATCCTTTCCTAGGAAAAGTCCTCCTTTCTCATATGTGATTATTCTTATGATGATCTTGGCTAGCCTCGAGGTGATAGCCTTGGAGAAGATTTTGTATATGATATTGTACAATGATATGGGCTTGAAGTTAAAAAAGGTATATGGGCTCTTCTTTTTTGGGATTAGCGCTATAAAGGTACTATTCAGTTCCTTTAAGATCTTACTATTTATCCTTGATTCCTCTAATGGTAAAAAAATATCTTTCCCCATGAACTCCCAACCTTTTTGAAAGAAAATGAAAGTAAACCCATCTAGACCTAGGGCTTTGTCTGATAGCATGGAGAAGACCACATGTTTCACTTCTTCTAGTGTAAGTGGTTTTAGGAAGAGAAAATTTTATTCCTTAAAGATTACTAAGGGAATATGTTGAATAAAAACATGTAAAACAATATTTCTCGCTTGGGTTATTTGCTGATCTGATACACTTAGTATAGTTGAGAAGAAGTAGAATACTTCTTGGTTGATAATTTTTTCTATCTATAGATTTTTGCCTAAGGGGGAGGTAATATTAAATATAGTGTTTGTTTGATGTCTGATTTTTCATGATATATGAAAGAATTTAGTGTTCTTATCCCCTTCTTTAAGCCAGGTTCCTTTGGATTTGTGTCATCAATATATCTCTTCTCTTTTTAGAATCTCTTTTAGTTTCAATTATAGATTTTTGTAAGATGAAGAAGATATAATTCATTCCACATCATATGATTTGATCATTGATCTCATCAAGCTGAGCCTGGAGAGATATTTTCTTTGGAAAGATGTTTTTGAAATGTCACTCATTCTAGGCTTTTATTTGTTGTTTTATATAGATTAACTTCTTTGCTAGCTAGAGCATTTTGGATCCATTGAAAAAAGGTTCATTTTCCCACCAACATTTGAGTTGAGGTAGGAAATGGGGATCTTTGAACCATATTTCATGGAACTTGAAAGATGATTTTGTGTGGGGTATTTGTGAAGCTAGGGATAGTTGTATAGGGAAGTGATCTAAGCTCGAGAATAAAAGGATACACTGCTCCAGTGGGGATATTTCTATAGCCCAATCTACAGAGATTAGAAATCTAGCCAATTGTTCTTCTATTAAGTAGAAATATTTTTTCTTGATTTTCCATGTAAATATTCCATTTTGGGGAGGATAGTTTAATAGGTCATTTTTTGATGTGAATTATTTGAAGTATTCCACAACATTTGGGAGGGATTATGCTCCCTTTTTTTATATGGTGAAGATTTCATTAAAGTCCCCTCGAAACAATATTTTCTTCTCTTTTGGGTTTGATAAGATTGGGATAAAGCATCCTAGATGAAATTTGTCCTAGTTGTTGATGTAGGTGCATAAACATTAAAACAAGCCAAAAAAAAAGGTCAAAGGATGCTACATTCATGAGAATATGATGCTGAGAATATTAGTTCCACTTGGGTATTTCTATCATTCTGCAACATGGCTAGGCCCCTTGAAGCACCTTGTGCTGGAGAATGTATAATTTACCATTTTTCTCATTTATTGTAGACTACATGTGTTTCATCAATTTAGGGAATTTTGTTTCTTGAGGCATAACAATATTTCCTTCACTAGAATCAAGCTAATGCTTTATCAAAAATATTTCATTAGGGGCATTTAAGTCCCTAACATTCTAGGATAGGACTCTCATTATTCTCAAGGAGATCAACAAGCCCTCATCAGTCTAATGTTTTTATCCATTGTGGCTTGGATACTAGCGGTTATTTTGTCGTACGTTTTCTTAGTTTAGGGGGTTCTACCTTTGGTTGGGGGTGTTGTAGTTGGCTTCTGAGATACTATTCTCTTTTTTTGTGCAATTGATAGGGTTTGAGAAAAATCATATTTTAAATTCCTAATGAATGTTTCCTTTGGCAGTTGATGAAATAATTTTGATCCTTCTTGAAGAACGAGGTAGTTTTCCATTTTTGACATTTGTTCTTCTAACTTGGGCTCTTGGCCTTCTTCAAATCTTAGCTCATTTTCTGTTAGCAATTCTTTTCAATGATTGGGACCCACTAAGGGTGACTAGAGCTAGAAAGGAGCATTAGAGAGACATTTCTCTATTGGAGAATATGGCACATTTAGCTTGTGAGAAGGGGACTTAGGAAGACCCTTCACTACTGGTGGGTATCTTCTGGGTGAGTTATCCCTAGGAATATTTCTATATTAGGTTCCACAAACGAGCAATCTATTGCTGCTACAATTTTTTTGAGGGAGGAGTTCCTTATCAAATTGTGTCTCCTACACCTCTAGTATGGATTCTCTAGGAGTGGTGGTAGATGATGGAGAAATATTGCATGAAGAAGGTTAGTTTTGTGTGTTTTTTTGCTACCCCTTTTTGGCAGGGTAAGTAGTACCTACGAAATCTTGTTTATCATTTTCTAAATAGACTGGGAAAGTTTTTAGAGTAGAACCAAAGACTACAAAGGCGTGTTTCCTCTTTATTTTTCCAAGCTCTGGATTTGAGTAGAAACCTCTATTGAGGAAGGGAAAAATTTCCCTACATGTGCTTAGGTTGCCATTTTGTTTGATGTGGTTGATGTAAGGTAGTGCTTCTGGTAACAAACAAAGCTCTTTCTGGGATGAGGGATGAGTGATAATAGGTGTTTGTAAATTTTGAGGTATGGTATTTTTCTATGATATTTGACTTTTGGCCAGGGAAAAAAATTACAAAGTTTGATTTTTGGATTGCTCTACACATTTTTTTGTGAGAGGCACATAGGTTAGAGGTCTTCAAGGGCATAGTGAGGATGGGTGTGTAAATAAATGACATGAGGAGTAGAAGACATCTAGGGTTTCTAACTCAAGTTGTTGTTTCTAGGGCTCACACTTGGAGTGAATGGCGAAGATTTTAGGTAATGGATTTTTAGCATTCAGAAGGACATAGATCTTGGTCACCTTGCAAGAATATTTGACAAACACTAAATCAATTTTTTGGAAGATACCAATGGATTTACTTATGAGTTCTAGGATTCAGGGTTCCTTGTATTCGAGAGGGAGGTTTTGTAACCGATCTAGAAGGTTATATATTGAATCGAGGCTAAACTTGGGTTGAAATGGCAAGTCCAAGGTTGAAGATATAAGCCTCAACCATTAAAAAAATAGGATTTATCTTTAAGGTATTTTTCATGATTTTCTCTAAAGTTAAAAATAACAACAAAGTGACCACTTTCCTCATAAATGTAAATTTTTTTTGAGACCTTTGACTATTGATCATGGGCTCGTGCTTCTAAGATATTAATGGGTGGGATGCAGCTGAAGATATTCCCTATGAGCACATGAATTTTGAGGGTAGCCATGGAAGGAAGTACCAAGTATTTAGAGATGTTCACTTTATATTCTGATTGGGCAGATGAATATGGAAGTGTATCTTGATGATGAAATTTTGGGAACTAGGTTGTTCTGGGGAACTTGCTTCTCTATTCATGAGGTATGATTCTTGATGTACAATGGTGTGTTAAGATTTTTTAAAACTTGACTAAAAGGTTCAGATCCCAATGGAAAAGTGTTGGGGAAAGTAGCAACAATGTTTCATCACCTATGCTAAGAGGAAGCTAGAGCAACAAACAATCGATAGGATAAGGAAGTGTGAGGGAAACATAGAGGAGGCCCACCAATCCGTGGGAAAATTGTAGACTAGCCATGAGTAAGTTTTAGATTTCACCCACTCAAAGGATACTATGGGCTGCCACCATGGGTTATGCCTTGAAAAAGCTACTAGGCATCATTTTTCCTTAACTTTTGGGCATATTTTTTTATCTTTCAAGGCCCAAGAACCTCCTTGAAATCATGGAAAGGATGGTCTTTTTCAATTACTAGGTTGAAATTTTAAAAATGTCCATTAGAGGCCTACTCCAACTATTGCTCCCTCTCCATCATAACAGTTTATGACCCACATTCCTACATCATAAACACACTATTATTATCAACTAAACCATAGTAAATAATTTATTAATTAATTCCTTAATAATATTATTATTGTTTACACGTCAAATACTTCTATTATTATTAACCCTTGATTATACAACATCATGGTTAGTTTACTAATGAATCTACATCAATATTATTTTGTATTAATCATAATTTAACATTAGTGTAGTTATCACCCTATTTAATAATATTATTGGTGACATATGAAATTCTTCAGAGGATAACCATTTCATAAGTAGGAGGTTTTTTCCATAATGTGTCAAATTATGATATTGCTATCAAGATTCAACTATGTGGTTTTTAAGTGAAACCCATTGACCCATGTTTCATGAGTAGTGGTTCACACAAACCTATCTCTCATGAGTATGAATGGTCAAATCTATTAGGAAAATGTGTCTCAACCTTGCAATTACATAAGATTTATTGTTGATAGGTAAGCATGGCAAGGCATGGGGGGATACCCCCAAGAGGGGTTTGGTGGTCACTCACCTTAGCAGGGACTCGGGGGTAGCACCCTCAAAAGCCAAATTCTATGTATATTTTATCATTATAAATCTAGACCATTCATCATTAGGTCTAAGACTTGATGGTTGATATTTTTTGGCTCTCAAGACTTTCTCTAGAAGGCAACCCTGTTTTATGAGGGCGTTGTATTACGATTATATATTGTGATGTATTCTGAGAGTCTAATAGCACTCATGTTGTGACTGAATCTTTTATTGGTAATACTCCTGTGAGAAGCTTTCTCTACAAGTGTATTATAATCTTCGTGATTTTTGAATAGTTTATTGGGTGGCTTTTAGAGTGTGGGTTTTTTCTCCCAAAAGGTTTTCCCCACATAAATCATTGTGTTGTGGTATGCATGATATTTAATTCTTTTTTTTTTAAGTTTATATAACTATTGTAAAGATTTGTATTATCCTCCTCTCAAGATTAGTGTAGAAAGTTGTTCTGCTACCTTAGCTACCTTACACAGTCAACACTCATTACATATAAGTGATTCTCACAATGCTTCACCTCTATGAGCATCACCTAGATTCAATGAGTGTTGAGTGGATCGTTCATACTCATGAGAGACAGTTTGATGTAGACCACTACTCATGAAACATGGGTCAATGAGTTTGACTTGAAAACCACGCAGTTGAATCTTGATAGCAATATCATAAGGATAAACATTTCATTGTATGATCACTAGCTAAATATTTATTGTAACCCAAGTTATCCCATAGCAATATTTTTATTAAATAGTTGGATCGATAATAATGATAATGATAAGTCAAAATATTGAAATTAATTTTGTCCTATTTCCAAATAATAATATTAATGCCATTGTTGTTTGATTGATAACCAATATCATTATCATTAAATAAACCTATTAGTATTATTGTTTAATTCCAAATTGATAGTGTTATTATGATTATCATTAAATCAAACAATCATATTCATTTTGTCCCCCCCTTTTTATATTTTTTCTCTTTTAAATAAAATAATAACATTAACCCATAATATTATTGTTGTAAATCAATGTATAAATATAATTATTTTAATCTTTAACTATCAATAAAATGATGGCTATTATTTTATTGACATTTAATTGTCAATTCTTAAAACCAATGTCTATAGTAAATTACAGAAATTACGATCTCCTTTAATAATATCATTATTACTACTATTATTAAATGTTTCGTTTTGATATTACTCAGCATTAATATTATTCTTATCACTAGAGTGTAGCATGGTAAGAGTGGGTTAAGAAAATATAGTAACCAAATTTATTAGACTTACCACGCACCAACATTTATTTTGCTTTAATTCTGTTTGGTATCCAGTTTACATGGTTGGGTGGGAGGCACCAAACTTGGTAATGAAAAGATAAGTTGAAAGGAAATAAAAGAGAACCATAATTTATTTTACGTTCCTTGTGAAAAGTCAGCAATAGGAGGAAAATATACTCATGGCAGAGGATAGGTATGGAAGAAGGAAATTCGAGTAGCAAGCAAGTGTTATTTATCTTCTTTTTATCTGGCAACATTTGAAGGGTAGGAATTACATCTCTACCTTTCTGCAAATCACAAATTTGTTTACCGTATATTCTCCTAGATTCATTTGTTTTTTTGGTGCTACATTTAGGCACAACTGTGAGGAAATGAAAGGGGTTTAGGCCACATAGTGGTGGTTGTGCCCCTTAAAAGGGGTCATTACTCTCACTATTGGTTGCCCCTCCCCCCTTCACATCTCATAAGGGTGGTGTGAATGGGGTAGCATTCCCCACTCCCCAAGCCTCTACGGCCCACTCGCCTACACTCACATTATTTTTTCTTTTGTTTAAAAATGATTATAATTACATTTTATTTCATTTTTTTTTGTTTGTTGTTATATATTTTTTAATTTGTTTGTCAATCATATTTGTGTAAAGAAATGTAGATAATTCAAGAGTCTAATGTAAATTAATATTAGTGGTTGTTTTTAATGGGTGACCTGGGCATAGCAAAGATACCAACATAATATACTTGGGAAAATCCACATTTAAAAAAAAACAGATATTTATTTTTAAATATCTAGATGCTCACATAGTTCACCCTATTTATGTGTATAGAGTATTATAAAGAGTGTGTAGTTATGAGTACATAAATATCCCTACTGATATTATTTAATAGATAAAAAATGAGTATTTTATTGCATCGATAAATGAATACTTAACTATATATTATCGACATATATGATGTTTACTAAAATACATGTTTTATTGTATTCCTTTCATCAAACAAAGCATAAAAGTCTCATATTGGGAAAGATAATATAACAAAGGTAAAAACAAACATTAACACATTTTACCCAAATAAAATATAGATTTGGACCAACCATGCACTCATATTTTCCTTGCAATAATCTCATTTCTATTTTTTAAATATTTTTTATTTCCCACAACTCAATAATTATCTGGACATAAATATTTACTCTTTTTTATATAACATAAGTCATAGAGATGGCCTAATGTTTAATTTAATTCCGCACAACATTTCATTTAAATGCCAAATAAAAAATCTCTCTATTCAAAATGCTCTCTTAGTATAACCTCAATGAGTACATGCTCTTCCTCCTTTCAAAAAGATATGCAACCTTACTTAAAATTATCTTATTACAATTGATACAAATACCTATCTTCTTTCTAGTATTCTTGTGATTGAGAATTTATTTTAGTCTTGATTGAGCTTTCACCCCCCTTGACCGGTCCTCCTCTCCTCTTGACTTTCAATCAAATCTTTAGGCTTCCATCCATTGGATATCTATTCTTCTCTTATCTCTCCCAAAATAAGAAAATTATATTTTATAAATAGTCATATTTACTTTAACATTTGAGAGTTTGATTATTTCTATAGTTTTGTCAAATTATTGCATTTAGGAACTTTAATTCTCTTTTTATTTGATCCCATCAATGAATCAACTCTATAGAATCAAGACACTTTTCATTGCAATATCCACCCAAAACATCTAATAAACAAAAACTATCAAAATATTTAGGTTTGATCTTCAAATCCATTTCATGTATGCCTATTCTCTTTGAGTATCTTGTCTTCAACATTTTGTTGAAGGATTAAGACTAGCACTTTCACCAGAGGGGTGTAATGTGTAAGGAAGCTAAGGTAGCAGAACAACTTCCTACACTAACCTTGAGAGGAGAATAATGTAAAAAATTTATAAATATTTAATAGTTACAAAAGCTTAAACTAAAATAAACACAAATATCCACAACACAATGATTTACGTGGGGAAAACCCGTTTGGAAGAAAAACCCCACACTCCAAAAGTCGCCCAGTATATTACTTAGAAATCAAAGATTACAATATACTTGCAGAACAAGCTTCTCATAGGAGTATCACCACTCAGAGATCAAGAGACAACCCGACCGCTATCAGACTCTCAGAATACACAATCTACATACATCCCACTCGCTTATAACAATATTTTTGGAACCTTCTAGAATTAGGGTTTTACAAGCTCATTTTTCATTTGACGTGTTAATGGAAAAACCTTGACATGTCAGTAGGGAAAAATCTTGACATGTCAATGGGAAAAAACTTTGACGTCTTGTTATGAATGTACAGTATTTGCATGATGAGTCATCACATACCAACATACATCCTATCAATAAATTGTATATAATTGCAAGGTTGAGACACATTTTCCCAACAAATCGCGCACTTGTCAAACACCTTGCAAAGACAACAAAAGGTTGTCATCATCATCTCTAATTGCCAGGGGCCGAAAGGCCCATAGTCTCCGAACACCATCTAAACTTCTCTATTCTCATAGGCTTAGTTAAAGAATCAACAAAATTCATCAAAGTCTCTACCTTAACCAACTTTACCCTACCATCTTTGACCATATCTCTAAAAAAATAATACTATACATCAATGTGCTTGGTCCTAGCATGAAACATTGGGTTTTTGGCTAGACATATTGCACTCTGACTATCACAATAAATTGTCACTACACCTTGTTTTATTCTAACATCTAAACACAATCTCTTAATTCAAATGGATTCTTTACAAGCATGAGTAGCTACCATATACTCTACTTTACTAGTGGACAAAGAAACCACAACCTGACACTTACTCATCCAACTAATTGCACAACCGAATAAAGTAAACACATAAGTACTGGTAAATCTTTTGCTATCAACATCACCTACCCAATCTGAATCCACATAGCCATGAATATAAAGAGAAATCTCATATTTAGTCATATTACTATGATAACATAAGGAATAATATGAGGTACCACGAAAAATATCTGAATACTCTTTTAATTGCATCCTAATGAACTCTATTAGGATTAGACATATATCTGAAAAGAACTCCCACTGCTTGGGAAATTTCTCGTCTAGTTAAAACCATAGCATACATCAAACTTCCAATTGCACTCTGGTAAGGCACTCATCTCGTGTCTTCCATCTCTGATGGAGATGTTGGACAATCAGAAATAGATAACTTTGTTCCAACTAAAATAGGAACACACAATGGTCTACAATCTCGCATATCGAATCTCTATAAAACTTGAGTTGACATACTTGCTTTGGCCAAGCCATAGCTTTTTTTTCACTCTATCTCTTTTAATTTCCATCCCAAGAATGTGTTTATTGGCACTAAGATCTTTCATTTAAAATTTAGTAGCAAGTTGAGATTTTAGTTTTGAAATAATACCTTTCCCTCTACCAATAAATTTAACATATCATCAACATATAATGCAATAAATAGGAAATGATCGCAATCAATTTTATAATAAATACAATGATCTGATTTAGAACACTCAAATCACAAACTCAACGCATATCTATCAAATTTATGGTACCACATCCTAGGACTCTGTTTTAAGCCATACAAATATTTCTTCAATTTGCAAACCAACTTACTTTTACCTTTCACCATGCAATGCTCTATCTATGTCATATAAATATCCTCCTCTAAATAACCATGAAGGAAAGCAATTTTCACATTCATTTGTTCAACCTCTAAATTATAAGCAACAACAATCAAAAGAAAAATTCTAATGGATGCCATTTTTGTAACAATAGAAAATATCTCACCATAATCAACACCCTCAACTTGAGAGTAACCCTTCATAGCCAACCTTGCTTTGTACTTCTCAACACCTATTTACAACCAATAGGTTTTCGTCCTTCAAAAAATGGTACAAGATCCCATGTATCATTCTTTTTTAGAGATGCCATTTCTTCATCCATAGAAATCTTCCAGGATTCTACATTATTCATGCCTAGTGCCTCTTCTACATATCTGGGTTCATCCATGTTAGTATTCAAAGAAAGAATACATCTCCAATCATCAGTGAATACATTTTAGGTGGTTGTCTATGTCTTGTAGACCTATGAACATGCTGAGTTGGAGGTTCTTCCTCCTCTTCTGAAAACCCAGAGCTAGATGAGCTCTCCTCAACTTCTTGTCTACCCATGGGCCTTGTTTCAACTTTCTCAAGTGTAGAAAGAAACTGAATCACATCTTCCTGTTTACTTTGTTTTGGCTGCAATGTAATAGAAGAAGGCTTAGTTTCTCTAAAATTAACACTTATACTATGTATTACCTTCAGTGCAACAAGATCCCAAAGCTTGTATCCTTTCACACCATAACTATATCTAATGAAGATACATTTCATAGCCTTGTTATCCAATTTTGTTCACTTCTCCTTTGGCACATGTCCATATGCCTCACAACCAAAAACTAAGATCTCTTAATGAAGGCTTGTGACCCGACCATGCCTCTATAGGCATCTTATCAGTAAGAGTTGATGTAGGAGACCTATTAATCAGGTAACAAACAGTGGCAACAACTTCAGCCCAAAACCTTTGTTCTAGGCCAACACCACTCAACATACTCCTAGCCTTCTACATCAGTGTCCCGTTCATTATTTCAACAACTCCATTCTATTGTGGAGAATACAAAGTTGTCTTTTGTCTATGAATACCACAATCTTTACATAATCTATCAAAATCATTAGAGAAAAATTCACCACCATTATTAGTCCTCAAACATTTTATTTTCTTTCCAATATGAAACTCAACCATTGCTTTAAATTCTTTAAATCAACTGAAAACTTCTAATTTACTCTTTACAAAATATACCCATGTCCTACAATAATCATCAATAAATGAAACATTATATGTGCATTTACCAATTGAAGGAACATCTACAAGACCAAGTACATCAGAATGAATAAAATCCATTACACCACAAGATTTATGAGAACTCGAGTAAAAGTGAATACACTTTTATTTTCCATAAATGCAATGCTTGTGTAGAAACTGAATTCAAGATTAAACAATCAGAAAAACCTTCAACAAGGTCCTTAGATCCTTTTCTCCAATGTGGCCAATTCTCTGCTACCATAACATAATTTTCTCTACAAGTAACTTTGTTTCAGAAGAAAGAGCACCCTTGGGTACCCAAAAGCCATGACCATCTACTAAAGGTGAAACCCTCACTTCTTCTATAGACTTTCTTTTCACAGAAGTACTATTGCACTCAACAGTGCATGCATCAAGGTTATACAATGTCCCATATCTGACACCTCTAACAATCACCATAGCACCTCTAACCATCTTGCATCCTACATCAGAAAATACTACCTGCACTCTCGCATCTATTAGTTTGCTCATAGATAAAATAATTTGTGCTAATCTAGGGATATGCAACACACCATTAATCTTTTTTATTCTACCATCAAGAAACATAATTTTAAATTTACCACAACCAAAGATGTCTAAATGAGAATCATCACCCAAGTACACTTTACCTCCATCAAATTCTTCATATTCACAAAACCAATCTTTATTAAAGGTCATATGAAAAGATGCACCTGAGTCAATTAACCATGTATCATTACCTGTACGAGTTACCAAAACTGCAATGAATGCATCATGTAGTGACCCTCCTGATGACATTTCTATTTCAGCTATTTTGAGTTATTGTTAGCAGTTAGATGTTTGAGATTATGTTACTTTGATGCTTTATGTCATGGTTTACATGACCAGTTGTGAAACTTAGTTTATGATACACTTTACCTTATGATGTGATGTTTATTTTCATGAGATGACATTATTATGATGATCCTATGATGTGGTTGATGTCAGATGCTATGTTTTACATCAGTTCGATGAAGAGACGGTTTAGCATTAATCATTCGTGAGTGCCCTCATACACTGCAATTCTTCTTCACGGTGTGTTTTCATATATATACATGTTGATCATTTGATTGTGCAGTGTGATGTAGATTTTAGGTACACACATCGACTCCATCTGCTTGTCAGGTTTGAACGTGTCATCGCCCAATGGAATCGTTGAAGGGAGATAGACTTGTCCTCTGTCACGAACCATCGTTCTAAAAAGAACAAGTGTCTTTTGTCACCCTTAAATTATGTTGTTGTTCGTTTGTCATGCATTCATTTTTTTCATGTCATGTGGTATTTACTATGTTTTCATAATGTTGATTTAGATTATTTAATGATTTAAGATAATGGTAATGTTGAGTTAATGATTAATTGAAATGTTTAAGTTGGAAAAGTTATTTTTAGATTATTGATGAATTAAAAGTGAAATATTAAAATATCTTATTTGCAAAAGGTTAATTATTTGTAATTGATTTAATTGTGCAAGTTTGATGTTTTCAAAAAGTTAAAACAGTTAGTTGCGTTTCTTAATTTCAAAATATCTTTCTTGATGATTGTGCTCGAAACTTTAACTAATGGTTGATATGCATGCATAATTATGAGTTAAAGTATTGTTTACATTGTAAATTGAAAAGAGATATAACATAGGAAATTCTTTTATTATGGAGAGGAATTTGATTTTCGAAAAAGAAATATATTGCTTTCACGGGAAAAATATTGTGTGGGTATTTTGTTGGGGTTTTGATTGAAAAGCTGAAAATTGATGATTGGAAATGGTGTTTGCATTGTGAAATATTTGTGGATTGAATTGTTGAGAATTACACTTCATTTTTGCTCATATCTAGGAAAGCATTCTTAGGTAATTCTCTTTTAGATTTCAAGTTTGTTTTGATGAAATCTTGTTAAACATTTGCTATAAAACTTTGTCTGAAAATTTTTATGAAAATTTTGTCTTGAAATCCTGCATGCACGAAAAGAAAACGTCAATGTCAGTATTGCTTGAATCCTTCACAAATTAGAAAATGAAAATGTTATTATACGATTTTTTTTGAATAAAGATGAATATTTGGAGAAAAGAAATTTAATGAGAAATTGGTCTCGTATTTCTCTTCTTTTCTTTTGAAGATCTCTCGAATTTTTTTGTGTTAGCTTCGGCAAGTGTATTTGAAACCTTATTTACCTACGTATTATTGGACTGAGCCTTAATAGGGTATCCATGCTTTGTCAAATGTTACATTTTAGTTTCTTCTAGAAATTCACCTTTGAATAATCAATGATCTTCCTTGTTTTTCTTCAAACTTATCCACCCACATCAGTTGTTTGCTATGGTGTTTCATGTATTTGGCAACCATAGTTAAAGGAGATTTGATTAGTTAACCAAATTAATGTACGTGCATTTGTCAATTGGCTGAATAAATGCATGCATATTGAGGAATTTGAGATCTGTAGACTTATTCTTCATTGTATACTTCTTTCATTTATATGAAAACATATTTAAGACTCTTTGCTCTTGTTCCTTAGTATCAATCTGCTTAGATTTTTGTATTCTACCCTCTAAGGAATCATGTTTACCTGGTCGCAAGGATTTTGATTTTCATCTCTTTGTTCTAAGTATTTGTTTTTTTTGTTGTTGTACACTATTTTGGTTTATACCTTTCACAATGCATGTGTCAAATCTCTCTCTCTCTCCTTCAGTCGTGCCCTTAATTTATGGACTCTCTTTAATTTCCTTGATTTTAGTGATCTTCACCTCTCTTTTTTTATGCGAATTTTGAGTTACTTGTTTTGTCGTCGCTCTGGTTTAACGTTGTGTGGCCAGAGAGCATATCAACAAAATTTAGTTAGCTATTTCTTGTCTCAGTTTCAGGTTATTTCACATGCATGATAGTAGTCACTCAGTCATAAAATGTTGCTTTATTGATGCATGCATGCTTCTTCAATCTCACGTATTAATCTTTGATCTTTTCCACTTTTGGTGAGGCGTCGATCATTGCTCTTGGACACTATCTTCCACCGTGAATATGTCCTCATCCTCCTAAGTTGATTGTAGTTTTTATTGATTATCATTGCATGTTTTGTATCACCCACCTCACATATGAGATCGTAGCCTTTGCAGTTAACTATACTTTCAAACTGAAATTTTCCTTAACCTAGTGTTATTCCATTCTTGTCATAGTTTTATTAGTGACATCTTATAAGTTGAGTTGATTTACTATTTATGAGGTAAGTATAATACCTTCTTCGTACTCATTATTCTTATTATAGGGAGGCAACTTTGAAATTTTATATAAATATACATTTATATATTATGTGTTGTCACTAAAAGTTCATGAATCGGTAATATCAACTACTATTATATATATACGTGTTGCCATGAATCTATCCTTAAGTATACTTAAATATGGACGTTAGAGCAATAGTTAAAATATATATATATATTTATATGTATATTATATATATATATATATATATATATATATATAAGTCCCTTTTGGGATTTATAAAGTGGTTTATAATTACTTTCTTTGTAATTGCATTGATTGTGATATGGTATGTTATTTAGAATGTAAATACATTAAATATGAAATGGTTTCTTAATCAAAATACAATGGAAATGTTAATATTGAAGATGTTGAATTTGTTTTATTATTTGTAATGAATATATATATACATGTATAATGGGGTTTTAAATGTATAAGATCATCTTTTGGTAAATTGTGAATTTTGAAACATTGTCTTATATGGGAAAGTTTATTATCTTCTCAGTCTAGGAGCTTAATGTATTATCATAGACTTGTTTGTATGGAGAATTTTGAATGGAATTTGTAAACTATGCTCAATTGTTGATTTCAACATGAATCCATTCTTTTGTATAAATAATTTTGTTGCTTATGATGTTATCTTCCAGAGGCTTGTATATTAATAGTTGGTCTTTGTATTATTCCAATGAAGAGGCATGATACATGCATGTAATTTCTTATGTTATTTTGGATATCTTGAAATCTATGTTATGGAGGTGTGTGTTTGTGAAAGTTATGGCCATGCATGTTTCGAGGTTCGCCTTGAGATATTTAATATTATTGTTTATTTCCGATGACTTTAAGGTCTTATGTAAAGGATTTTTCTATTACATGCATGAAGCTATATTGTTTTAGTTTTTGTGAGAATTTGTACCATAGGAGGAGTGGCTTCCGATAGGGGCCAGACCCGGAAGTGGTTGCATGGGTAACCTCTCGGAAGTGTTTAATACAGTGATAACCTTAATAATTCTTAGGGGTTTGGGTAGTTAAATTTAACCATTCAGATAATGTTTGTCTTGCCTTGGAATTTAATGCTTGTTTAGGTTAAAGCGGGTTGAGAAGGCCTAGAATGGCAACTCGAACACTTCGCCTTCTTGAGAAGTGATTCGAAGCCACATAAGTTTGTATAGGGGACGAAAGTCATTAGAGGTTGCCAAGGTAACTCTGGTAGAGGGCCAGTAACCTAAGAAGGTTGTCTAGGGTAACCTACTACATTTATGTGATGGCACTCTTGTCCTTGTACACTTGTTAGTTCACTTGTGTTTGTGAGTTGCCTTTGGGGGTATGTCAGTTATCTTGTCATTGTGATGTCATGTATGTCGACCATGTATTGTGTGATGCATTTCTTGTTGTCTGTTTGACTTGAGGACCTGTTCTATCTCCTAGCATGAGGGGTGGGATTTCGAGTTCCACACGGTTGGGAGGAACGTGCCACATCTTCCATTGGGTTCCCTACAAGTGTTTTTGTTCGAGACTTGCTTGTTTTTGGTAGGATCCTGATTGCACATCGTTCACGAAGTTTGGTTCCTTGGATGAGCTCGTGGACTTGGTCATCATCTATTCTTGATCTTATTATTGTTTTACACACTCATGATGTTACACGAGGATTCATTGTATTGTTACTATTGACGTATCGAGATTTTCACAATCTCACTTATTGTAATCACACTTGTAATACAACTTTTGGTGTAATGTAATCTGAACATGACTGTTCACATGGATTGATATTTATTTAGATCTTGATGTGTTATGATGTTTAATTACTTTAGTAGCATAGTTGTGGAATCCTATAACATTCATATTAGATTGTTAGTCACATGTTGTTATTAAATGTTTTTTTTTTTTAAATTTATTCGATTGTTTAACATTAGTGACGTGACATTTTTTGGGTTCCACGACGGGGTGTTACACATCACCATCTTCTTTCTCAACCTCAAAATAAAAATCACATTTATTCTTTTTCTTATTCTTTTATTCTTTATAGTCCTTACCAACATGTCCAGTTTTACCATAGTTCCAACAAATAACTTTGGACTTTCTAGGAGACTTAGATCTCTCCTTGGACTTGGATTTGTCATGCTTCTCATTCTTCTTACCTTTTTCCTTAGGTATTCCATGAAAATTTAGGGCCTCCTTGGAAGTGATGGATACCTTCCTCCTCATCTCTTCAGAAAGAAAATAACCTACCAAATATTCAATCTTCAATATAACAAAAGTACTCCCAACAGCCATAACAAGAGAATCCCAAGAATTGGGAAAAGAACAAAGCAAGATCTGAAATTTCTCCTCCTCATCAATTTTGACACCAACTGATGCCGATTGAGCCACCAACATATTTAATAATTCTAGGTGGTTTGTGATTTTCCCACCCTCTTTCATTCTTAAGGAATACAACTTAGTCTTCAAGAAAATCTTGTTCACTAAAGATTTGACCTGATACATCTCACCAAGCTTCTTCCATAGTTTTTATGCAGAGGTCTCTTCATGATCATTAATTAAAATATAGTCTACTAAGCATAATCTGATTAGACCTTTGGTTTTAAGGTTCATAACATCATATTGAGTAGCTTGAGTAGGATTTGTAGGCCTTGAAACATTCTCATCAATAGTATCCCACAGATCTTGATCTATCTATAGATCCTCCATCTTTAGCTTCCACATCTCACAATTATTTCCTAAAAATTTATCCAATTCTATTCTCCTTGATGAACTTTCCATTTGATAATTTCTACAAAAAGATCACAAAGTGTCTTCTCCACAAGCTCCCACTCAAATCTGAATTAGTTCAAAAAACCCAACAACCCACAACTAAAACCAAAGGTGATTAGGCTCCGATACCACTTGTAAGGAAGCTAAGGTAGCGAAACAACTTCCTACATTGACCTAGAGAGGAGAATAATGCAAAAATTTTATAGATATTTAAAAGTTACAAAAACTTAAACAAAAATATCATGCATACCACAACACAATGATTTATGTGGGGAAAGCCCTTTCGAGAGAAAAAATCTACACTCCAAAAGCCACCAAATATATTATTTAGAAATAAAAATATTGCAATATACTTATAGAGCAAACTTCTCACATGAGTATCACCACTCAAAGATCAAGAGATAAATCAACCGCTATCAGACTCTCAGAATACACTATCTACATACATCCCACCCGCTTATAGCAAGCTTTTTGGAACCTTCTAGAATTAGGATTTTACAAGGTCATTTTTCATTTGACATGTTAATGGAAAAACCTTGATGTGTTAGTAGGAAAAAATCTTGACATGTCAACAAGAAAAAACCTTGACGTGTCAGTCGGAAAAAACCTTGACGTGTGTCAGCGAGAAAAAACCTTGACGTGTCAGCGAAAAACACATCTTGTTATGAGTGTACAATATGCATGATGAGTCACCACATACCAATATACATCCTATCAATAAATTGTATATAATTGCAAGGTTGAGACACATGTTCCCAACACAATGGTTATGGTAATAGAGAATTATACATAACTTAATATGTTAAAGGAGTATATTTTTTGTTGTCTATATAATTTTGTAATATAAGCTTAAAATGCATATATATTGTCTACAACATTTATCAAACATTTTTATTACATATTTGGCTATAATAAATTGAAGGAAAGACAACATAGACTAAATCAATTTTTGTATACATGTTATCCTCAATTTTGAATTTGATATTGATTTTAAAATAATTTGTCCGCAAAAATGTGCAATTTTTATCATCACTCTAGAATTTTGAACTTTGATGTGGACAATTTTGGAGGGTTGGATAAATGGTTACATGAAATTAAGATAGGCCTGGATATAACTATAATGGAATGGGATTATTATTATTATGAACTTGAGGCCCTGGAAATTTAGTAGCATCTACCTTCATGTGAGGAACCACTTGTCATTAGTTTATAAGTGGGAGTCCCACAATGTTCAAAGCTTATGTAGATTGGTAGCAATGGGCCAAGTGGTGAGAGATTGTAGCCAAAAAGATGGTGCAGTTTGAAAAATTGATCCCTCGAGGACCTTTCTTATATATGTTATTAGCCATAGGATTCCAATGAGGTAAGTGGTGAGTCTACAAAGAAGGATTCTTGTCCTAGTGGTTGGTCTATAGAGGAATTTTTTCTAAGATACATACATATATAAATATATATATATATATATATATATGAAAATATACATCTTCATATCTATATATATATTTATATATATGTATAAATTGAAATTGAAGTAGTAATAGCATAGATATGCAAGAACATATTATGTAAGTATATGTATATAAGTTTATATATGTGATTATATTTATTCTATCTTAGCTTTCTCAATATTGTACTTAAAATTTTCTTTGTAAAAGTATTCTTTTTGAACCATACAAAATTCTTGAACACAAAATTTAATAGGGTGAGTACTTGTAATGAAATTGTCTAATGGTAGTGAACAAATCTTATGATGAAGACATAATTTTTTTGTCATAAAATGCAAACTCACAAACCATACAAAAAATTTATTTCAAGGAGTAAGACATGATACCACAACCACTTAATAGTTCAATTTTCAATCATAGAAAATAACTATTAATGCATAGTGTGTGTGTTCCCAAATCCTTGATAGCGATGGATTTTATTTTGGATCTACTTATCTCTTTGGTGATACTATCTCTCTCATCCTTGGAGGGGACAAATACTATCCTACATCGACCTCATTAAGCCAAGAGAATAGTTAGTCCAATATCATAATAATTGTAATCATATCAACATAATTGACTTGAAATATAAAACATGGTATTACATTTCATTAGCAAGATCATTAAATGAATAATTTTATCATTTCAAAATATATACCTATTTGATATAACTATTAAAAACAATACCTGAATTGATTCATCATTCATATTTTTAAGTCCAAAATTGAAATAAATAACAAAATAACATAGTCTACATGGTGATAAAAAATGAGATGTAATAGAATGTGAAAGTGTAAGTGAAGGGAAAATAATGGTTTTATTCTAAGAATGTAATATGATGGTGTAAAAAACACAATTCCTACTAAAGTGGTGAAGTTGTTAAAGAGTGTAAATTGAGAAGAAGAGTGGAAAATGTGATTTTCCATTTAATATATGAAAAAATAAAAATACCAAATTATTATAGAGGGACATGTGTTAGAATCATTTCACAAGTAATCAAGGAAGATCACTCTTTTTGTGGGGTTTTTAAAGAAAAAATTCATCAAATATTTGGCCACCACTATTTGATAATATTTGAAACCAAAAAATTTCTCGTAAGACATCTAGAAAGAAGAAGCATTTTTATAGCATAAAAAGACATTGATGATGAAATCTATGGTTTTAGCTTTTAGAGTGAGGTGTCTAGGTGTCTAAGTAGAAGAATCATTTTTTAGAAATAAAATGAGAGAGGTACCATCTCAACAATGTTAAAAATGTGATAAAAGTATGGAAATCATTGTTGTACATAGAGAATATATTTGTACATAAAATAAAAATAATGATCTAGTGTATGAGATATGTAAAAAAAGAAAGATAGTAGAACACCCTTGCAAGATTTAACCTCTCATAGTTTGTAGGTTATCTAAAAATGAGAAAGTTGTATAGTGTTTCTATAACCCAACACAAATATTTTTGTTATTGTGCCTGTAGTTCTCATTCTTATCGCCAAAATCCAACATGCGGGAAAAACTTGTAAAATGCAAACAATATTTCTTTAACGAAATCAAATAAAATGTACAAGTATTGTCACCACATGCAACATAAAAATACTATGATGTATGAAAAGAACATCTCGATCAACATGTTGGAAGAATAAGATGTAAGTGAACATGAAGAATGATTGAATATGATGTATCCATGCAACATACCTTTCACATCAGATGATTACTAGGAGAGCATAATATAACATCATGAATACATTTAAGTAAACCCTAAACCTATTAAGGGTTTAAGTAATCTATTTAAATATTATTATGCACAATATTAACAGAGACCCTAAGGAATAACAAAGTCAATTTTACAATATTGTTGACGACCAATAATTTTTTTGATAGAAAATTTCCACTAATATTGTTAATTTATAATTACCTATTGAAAGAACTGCAAACTTATATTTATAGACTAAATTAGAGAGTCCATAGTGATTCTCTAATAGAATATTAGAATTACCATAACAAATAAATGCACTAGAAAAAGTAGAATACACATGAGTTGATAAACACCCTTGAACACTAGTTTTTAAGTTTGGAATCTTTTGAATCTTTTTAGTAGAAAGTCAAAGAAACAAAAAGCGTCATTCAACTTGAAATTTCACCAACCATTATTGTGCATTTCTTAGCTTTTAGAATAAAAAATAAAAAATAAAAAAATACTTGGTTCAATTCTTTAGTGATAGAATCACCCAAAAAACCAAAGAAAACTTTCACTTACGACCACAAAGAGGAGTGAAACAATGAAATACCCTTTGGGTCAATTATTTAATGAATATAGAAGGATTCAAAAAAAAAGTTAAACACAACAAAAACCTCAAAACACAGAGAAGTGAAGAAGATACGAAAAGAGAATAATAGAGAAGTGATTGTGTTGTTGGTTCATTGGCTTAGTGAGGTGTAAAATCCTCACCTCAGTCAAAAATGTGCAAACGGTGACTTAAAAGATGAGCAACAAGAAACAATCCAAAGTTAGTGATCATTTCCTTCTCTAATCAACATAGAAGAATGAGAAAAAGTTAAACATAGAAAACACTTTGAAACACAAATAAATGAAGAAAAATAATAAGGAAAAAGAGTAGAAAGTTGAAGTGATTGTGTTGCTAATTCATTACCTTAGTGAGGTGTAGACTCCTCACCTGAGTCAAAAACATGCAAATGACAACCTAGAAGATGAGAAACAAGCAAGGAGCTAGCATTAGCAACAATTCCTTTCACAAAAACCATCATCAATACAATGCTAAAGAGAACATGTTTTGGTGCCAAATACAACAAATCTTCAAGAAGAGGAATTTCATTAATGGGGTGTCATTGAGTGATAAATGTGAGGCACTAAAGCATTGAAGGCTTGAATGCATGGAAATATGTTGCCATTCCATACAAGTACATGGGAACGGATGCAAAGTTAATGTGGTGGGTTAGGGAGGAAAGAGGAGGTGGGACATATTTAATGTTATCATGTTTAAAAAAGTCATGGCATTTTACCTACTCACCACATGGCATTATGAACATGTACCAATCAAATGGTATGTAGGAATCTAGGGTCCTCCTGATCCATCATCAATTAGCCTTCAAAACGGATAAAAATCATCTTGATCCACCTCTCCTCATCATCCATATGATACACGACTTGAACACCCCTCAAAACTAAATATTTATGTCCACTCTGAAATAGTAGATGTGACAAAAATATATTTTTAATTTTTGATCCAAGAGCATGGACCCCAAAAATTTTGATGCTCCACTATGTGAACCTCTCCCCTATTTAACATAGGGATGTAATATTTGATTAGTTTTACTCTTGGATGGTACTTAACTATCCACAAATTCTTTGTGTGCATTATATGGAGTGGGGTCTTAGCGTTGTGAATTAATTTCAAGTCTTGTTTTTCTTTGATTGAGGATATAGTTAAATTCTGCATGTTACTCATTTATTGGGAGCAAGAGAATTGAAAAGAATGACCAAATCCATTTTCCACCACTTTCTTTCGTCAATTAAGTGCAGTGCAGTGCAAAAACTTTAGAGCTTCTCCAATTTTTCTTGAACACTTATTACCTTCACCACTTTTCTTTCTTTTGCATGCCACAACACGATTGACCACCCTTGTAATACCCCTCCGTTTTGATCTATTGTACAAACAATGTTGTTCCTCTCTATGCTTTAGTTTCGCTTTGTACTTGGCTATGTACTTGATTTCAATGAATCACTATTTTATCGTGACGTATTTTGATGTGGTGATATTACATTTGGATATGATTATTATGACATGTTTGGAATTAACATATGTGGATATTTAATTTACGATGTTTCATGCTTTTGATTATGCTGCTATGTTAGATGCATTAGTTAGAACTATTGTATTGGTGAAGAGGACGGTATCGCATCACTTGTTTGCGAGTGCCCTACGATCTCGTGATTTCCTCTTCACGATGTGCCTTATTTATGACATATTATTGTATGTGGATATATTCTATGTTGCAGGTTGGTAGGTACAGGACATCGACTCCACCTGGTTTCTTAGGTTCGAGCGTGTCGATTGCCCAATGACAATCGATTGGGAGATAGTAGCTAGGATTTCGGTGCCGAGTTGTCACCCTAGTTGTAGTGTGTCGTCAGGCCTAGTATGGTCCAGTTGTCTATTGTGTTCAGTTTGATTGGTTTCGATCTATTTTGGGAGTTAGAGTAATGTAGGAATTGTGATTCAATTATTGAGTAATTTAATCTAATTAATTGTTATTTAATCTTATGGTAGATTTAATTATTAAATTGATTAAGTTGTTCATGATGAAATGATTTAAATTATTTATTTTGAAAATGCATGCAAATTTGAATTGAAATTCGAAAATTAGGAAAATAAATTAAAAGTCAAATTTGAAATTCAAATTCAAAAATTCAACAAAAAAAGATATTTCCTAATTTATGTTTTCAAAAATTTATGAGGGTTGTTGTGGGATTTTGGAGAAAATTTGCATTATCTTGAATTTCTTCACAATTTTAAAACATGGAGTTTTTTTGAGAGAAATGGGAAGGAGAAGAGGAAGATTGCTTGTTTTTGTGGGTTTGAAGGAAAAGCTTGTGGAATCTGAAGTGCTAAAGAGGGTTTCAAGGCAGCAACAGGTTCTTCAGCATACTCCAAAGGAATCAGGTTCACACCTTGTTTGTGTGTGATTTTGTTGATTTCATTATGTTGAGCAATGAAAGGTTAAGCTCCATGGTTATTGCAATTCTTCATTGCTCTTGATGTTTTTTCCATCTCCTTGTAGTCTTCAAATGGTTAAATGTTTGTTTAATCATATTTTTATTTATATAGATGAACATATTTAGGCCTAAGAATTATTTTTTTCATAATTTCTTATAGCAAGGTTATGCTGGCCAAATTTTCAAAAAATAAAATAAATAATTTTTTTTTCCAAAATTTTATTGTTATTATTTGTTCTACCTTTTCAAGTTCTGGTTTTCTATAAAAAAAAAATTAAAAAATAAGGGCGATCTGATGTGTTGAGAAAATAAAATGGAAAAAAAAAAAAACAAAAAAATCAAAAATGAAATTCAAAATGAGGTTGAAAGAAATAAAAATAAATAAAAGAAAAAAAAGATTAGGGTAGGCGAGTGGGGCTCACCCCACCGCCGCTCCCATGGGAGTGGAGTGGGGGAGCCGCACCCCACTCCGCCCGCCGTCCCCGGCCCAAGCGAGGCGCAGCAGTAGCTGCCACAGTGGTGGCCGTGGGGAACTGCGATGGCTCCTTCGCAATGGTGGCGCCGCCCTCTGCGGCCACCAAAAAAAATCCCTCCGCCGCCGCTGGGTGAATTTCGCGGTTGGGCCAATCCCCCCAAGCATTTCGGACAGCTGGGCATGAAATCCGAGGTTCACGCGACCCAACCTTAGGGTTGGCATGTGAACTGAGGCCACCCCTTGTGATTTAAAATTTTTAAAAAATATATATAATAAAATAATAATATTTTAATTTAAAATATTATAATTTTTATAATATTTAAGGTTAAAATTTATTATTTTAACATGATTAATTCGTCATATAGCTAATACATGTGATATTTTAATAATATGATTATTAAATTGAGGAACTATGGAAATGGTAAATAATAATGGTAATATTATTATTATAATATTAATGTTCTAAAATGAGGATATTATTATATTATTTCAATTATTTAAAGGGGGAAATATGGTTTTTTTATATTGGGGTTATTTGTTTAGGGGATAATATTTGATTTAAATGGGAACTTCTGTTAATTAGTTCCATTTATTGAATGCACCGATTATTGAATGATTAGTTAGGACATGGGTTTAGTAAACCCAAAGTAGATTTGATTCCAATATTGGCATTGATCTACGTGCGTATCATTGGGAAGTGTGGGTTTCTTAAATATCAAGTCTTCCAGTTGGGATTTCAATCTGTGGGTTGTCATTTTGTGTAGTCAACCATAGATGGCCTTGGGTAGTGCATAACCAGTTGTTTCCCGGTTATCACGAACGAGAGTCTTGTTGACTGTATGTCATGGTTAGGGATGTGATACCCTTGCATAGCACTTGTGTACCCTTAGGTTGTGGAGTTGTTCCACGTGTCGTCTTAGAGGAGTGGCTTGTAACGAGGGCCAACACACAAAGTGGTGCCAGGATAACTTGTTGTAAGTTAGTTAATCCAGTGATAACTAAATTAAATGATTAGAGTATCATGTAGTAGCAAACATTTAATAAGATAATTATGCCTCGCTCATGATCACAAGGGCTTGTAAAGACTTGGGTTGAGACGAGAAGGCCTGGAATGGAAAGATCGTTATCTTGTCACCACGAAAGATAACTGATTCTGCATTGGTTTACATGAGGGGCCAGAAGTCGTTAGAGGTTACCAAGATAACCCGAGATGGGGGCCGGGACCTAGGAAGACTCACGAGGATAACCTATGTAACGATGTGATGACACTTCTCCTAGGTCGATAGTATGTTCGCATCGGTGATGCAATTGATTAAGTAATTTCTGGAAGCATTGTAACCTTGTGATTTAATGTTGTTACTGTATTTAATCTAGTATGGTTGTGTTAGCCTATGTCTAGAGGTAGACGTCCTTGGTTAGAAATTCTGGTTACTATCTCCTAGCACGGGGGGTGGACCTTTGGGTTCCACTTGGTTGGGTGGAACGTGCACCTTATTTCGTTGGGTTTTCTCCTTGTTCGTGTGGACGAGACTTCCAGTGGGAGAGCTTGTGGTTGTTTCAGTTGCAGTTCTTCTTGTTATCCTTTCCATTATTCATGTTATCATTACCCCTCTTGTTATCGAGGTGGAATTTGTAATTGTAACCCTATGTTATTAGACTTGCCTCATTCGGGGAATGAGTGATTGTAACCTTATGGTTTATTGAATGGATTAATTAAATCGAAAGACTTATCTTATGCTTGTTGTTATTTCACCTTACTTGGAATGTATGTGTTAATCTATCAATTAAATAATTGTCATTGTTTATATTCATGTTTTGTTGAGGTTCTATATAACCTTTGTCTCGTAACCTTAGAGGTTGTTGGCATTAATTTATTAGTTATCCTTTAAAAAAAAAAAAAATTATTTCGTTTAAGTAGTTAAATGCAACTTCCTCTAGGGTTGCATGGCGAGGCATTACACATGGTATCAGAGCCTAGGTTTAAACACTGGGTACTCTAGGATTATGATGGAACCATTAAGCTTTAGTTGTTTAAGTTTTGAGTTGTGTACCTTGCCTAATACCTTCATGTGTTTGTGCAGGATTATGCCACCCAAATGCAGAAGAGGTAGAGGGTGTGTTCATGGCCGTCTAGGTAGTCGTGGTGAGAGTCAACATGAATCTCCTCCTTTAGTTCCTCTCATTCCTGATTAGGAGGAACAACAAGGATCGCAAAACGCACTTGGGGTTGGTAATCTACAGCAGGATCCAGTAGGGATCGAGGTAGTGCGTAGAGTGCTAGAGGAGGCTTTGGCACTCCTTGGACCTAGGCAGGCAGAGGTTCAGATTAACCATGTGGTGAGGGAAGCTCCACCCTAGTCTGAGGCTCACATGAGGGACTTGCTCAAAGGGCACCCTCCATTATATGATGGATCTGGTATGGGTCTAGAGGCCGAAACCTGGCTGATAGACTTGGATAGGTGTTTCGCCTTGCATCTGTATGGTAGCAACACCAGAGCTTGATATGCCATTATGCAACTAAGAGGATTTGCCTCCACTTGGTGGAGATTAGAGGAGCAGAAGCTCCATATTGATATACACACTGCATCATGGGAGATCTTTGTAGAGAGATTCAGAGCTTGATTTTTATCTGAGCATTGGCGTTAGCACCGAGGGGATGAGTTCCATGCCTTGTGTCAATTAGCATTATCTGTTGAGCAGTATGAGCATCATTTTTATGAGCTCAAACAGTATACAGGGATTGGTGATGACGAAAGCATGTTAGTTCACCATTTTGTCAGGGGCTTAAATGCTTGTCTTAGTGGTGGTGTGAGGGTTTTCAAACCCAAGACCATGGAAGTGGCAGTAGAGAAATCACGCCTGGTTGAGGAGAATTTGAGTATGGCATTTGGAGGGCACATGAGTGCTCTAGTTGGCAGTAGTGTAGTTACAGGATCTAGTGCTAGAGGAGGGCAGTCTCAGGGAGGTTTACCTCCTAAGTCTTAGCAGGGGCCATCTCAAGGTGGTCAGCAATAGCAGTAGGCATCGCAAGGGAAACATAAGGGTTTCTAGAAAATATAGGGAGACAAGAATTGGAGGCATGTGAAACGCTCCAACTTTGAGCAGCCAACACAGAGTTTGCAGTCTACTTTCAGGGATAGTGAACAACAGTCTAGCACACCACCTGGAGGTAGAGTTTTTGGAAGAGTCATTGAGTGTTTTGCATGTGGTCAGCATGATCACATGGCTAGAGGTTGTCCCAACAGGGGCACAACAGGGTTTTCATAGGGACCAGCAACATCTAAGCCGACAGTTGGTGATGCAGGTAGAGGGCATCGAGTTTTTGCAGCGGTTGATAACCGCCAGGTAGAGCATCAGGGCACAGTCATTGAGACCTATGGTATGTTGATGGATAACCTAGTTACCATTTTATTTGATTCAGGAGGGACAAACTCCTTCATTTCTTCTTCAGTTGTGTCGCGATGTAGACTGGATGCGGTAAGGCAAGGCGATAGGTGGCAGGTAGAGTTTGCTTCAGGTGCGAAAGTCGCATCGCATTCCCTTGTGCCAGAGTGTAGATTGGAGGTTGGACCTCTTCAGACTATGTTGGACCTTCATGTTATTCCCTTGGGTTCTTATGACATTGTCATTGGGATGGATTGGTTGGAGGCACATAGTGCGGTCTTGGATTGTCGACGCAAGTCGATTTGATGCATTGATGCATCTGGTAGAGAGATAGAGATTGTGGGAGTCCTGAGGCTGATTTCTTTGAGGGTCATCTCAGTTATGCAGTTGAGAAGGTGTACGTTAGGGTTTCCAATTGTTTGCTGTTACAGTGGATGACTTGGATCTAGGTAGTGGAGAAGAGAAAGTCTCTCTTGATAGTCATCCCTTCCTTCAAGAGTATTCTGATGTCTTTCCAGACGAGATTCCAGGGATGCCACCTCAGAGGGATATTGACTTCAAGATTGATCTTATACTTGGTTCACAACCCATCTCTCGAGCTCCCTATTGTATGACTACCCAAGAGCTGAAAGAGCTTCATTTACAACTTGAGGAGTTGTTAAAGAAGGGATTCATTCACCCTAGTGTTTCACCTTGGGGAGCACCAGTTATCTTCATGAAGAAGAAGGATGGTTCACTTCGGTTATGTATTAATTACCGATAGTTGAACAAAGTGACCATCAGGAACCGTTATCCGCTTCCTAGGATCGATGATCTCTTTGATCAGGTCAAGGGTTCCACCGTCTTTTCGAAGATTGATCTTAAGTCTGGATACCATCAGCTCTGGATCTTTGACTCTGATATTCATAAGACAACATTTTGAATGTGGTATGGTCACTATGAGTTCACAGTAGTACCATTTGGGTTGACGAATGCACCTTCGGTGTTCATGAGTCTGATGAACGGTGTATTTTGTACTTACCTAGATAGGTTTGTCTTGGTGTTCCTTGATGACATTCTGATTTATTCCAGGACTATGGTAGAGCATGAGGAACATTTACGGCAGGTATTGCAGTGCTTGCAAGATAATTAGTTGTTTGCTAACCTGTCGAAGTGTGAGTTCTTTAAATCTAAGGAACAGTACCTTGGACATGTCATCTCAGGGAAGGGTATTTCAGTGGATCCAATGAAGATCCAAGCGATCTCAGATTGGCCTACACCCACAAACGTGGCAGAGATACGTAGCTTTATGGGGCTAGCAGGTTATTATAGACACTTTGTGCAGGGTTTTTCGAGGATAGGTTATCCTATCACTACCCTTTAGAGGAAAGGGAAGAGGTTTGAGTGGTCAGAGAAGTGTGAGGTAGCATTTCAGAACCTTAAAGAGATGTTGACTAGTGCACCGATACTTGCAATACTGGATCCGACTGGGGACTTTGTAGTTTGTACAGATGCGTCCTTGGAGGGTCTTGGTGCAATGTTGATGCAGGATGGTTGCATCATTGCATATGAGTCACGGAAACTCAAGGACCATGAGTTGAACTATCCCACCCATGATCTTGAGTTAGCAGTAGTTGTGCATACATTTCCTTCTTGGCCATATGTTTGAGCTGCATAGTGATCACAGGAGTCTTTAGTATATCTTCATGCAACCCAACCTTAATGCTAGGCAGAGGCATTGGATGGAGTTCCTTTGTGAGTATGACTTTGAGGTGAAGTACATCCAGGGGAAGGAGAAAGTTGTAGCGGATGCACTCAGTTGACGAAGACATGAGATATCCGAGTTGACTCTAGTTGTGGATCTACGGAGTTGGATTCTTTCTACCCTTCTAGTAGATAGTTGGTACCAAGAGGTCAGGACAGTGATAGAGGTAGGTAGACCTCTTGAGGGCAGACACTCAGGATATATTCTGGATTCAGATGAGCTATTGAGACACACGAGACGCATATATGTTCCTCCTTCAAATGGTCTTCATACCTTGGTTATGACTGAAGCACATCGTGCACCTTATTCAGCCCATCCTTGGGTGAAGAAGATGCATGCAGATTTGTGACAGTTGTACTTTTGGCCAGGGATGAAATGAGATATCATGGATTTTGTGTCACGATGTTTAGAGTGCCAGCGAGTCAAGGCTGAGCACCAACATCCAGTAGGGCTCCTGCAACCGCATTTAGTACCAAAGTGGAAGTGGGATATCATCTAATTGGATTTCATTGTTGGTTTACCCAACTCTTTGAGATGACATGATGCGATAATGGTGATAGTTGATAGGTTGACGAAGGTGGCACACTTCTCACCTATGCGCTCATCCTACACAGCATCGTCCGTAGCTAGAGTGTTCATGGAGGACATTATGAGGTTACATGCTTTCCACATCAGATTATCTCTGACAGGGATCCAGTGTTTACTTCACCTCTTTGGACATCATTGCAGCATGCGATGGGGACACAGTTGAACTTTAGTTCAGCTTATCACCCCGAGACAGATGGACAGACCGAGAGGTTTAATCAGATCCTTGAGGATATGTTACATATGTATGTGATGGACCAGCAGATGCAATGGGAGGATTATCTCTATTTGGTAGAGTTTGCCTATAATAGCGGTTTTCAGAGTTCCATTAGTATGCCTCCATTCTAGGCATTGTATGGGAGATCGTGTCGTACCCCTTTGAGTTGGGATCGACTCGAGGATAGGATAGTGTTGGGTCCTAAGATGGTGCAGGATATGGAGCAGTAGGTGGATAGGATTAGAGAACACTTGGTGGCAACGCAGGACAGGCAAAAGAAGTATGTGGATGCGCATAGAGTGGATCGTCAGTTTGTAGTAGGCGATAAAGTCTTCTTGCGGGTGTGTCCGTGAAAGAGTCCCATCCATTATGGAAAGGGCTCTAAGTTGGTGCCTCGCTTTGTTGGACCCTTCGAGATACTCGAGAAGATTGGTCCTGTAGCTTACCGTCTTGCTTTACCGCCCATCTCTCGCGCATTCATGATGTGTTTCATGTTTTAGTTCTTCGGCCGTACCATCCAGACATTTCTCATGTCCTTGATTGGAATGCATTGCAGGTAGAGGATGGGCAGCTGGCATTGGAGCCCATGGCTATCGTGGAGCGTAGAACACTCGCCCTTTGAGGGTGTGATATTGATCAGGTTAGGATTCAGTGGGATCCTAGGGATGACACATCATCCACTTGGGAAGATGCAGCTAGAATGAGGGAACTTTATCCCTACTTGTTCGCAGGCTTCTAGGAGTAAGCCTGACCCTAGGGGGGAGGATGTAATACCCCTCCATTTTGATCTATTGTACGAACAATGTTGTTCCTCTCTATGCTTTAGTTTTGCTTTGTACTTGGCTATGTACTTGATTTTAGTGAATCACTGTTTTATTGTGACGTATTTTGATGTGGTGATATTACATTTGGATATGATTATTATGACATGTTTGGAATTAACATATGTGGATATTTAATTTATGATGTTTCATGCTTTCGATTATGCTGCTATGTTAGATGCGTCAATTAGAACTATTGTATTGGTGAAGAGGACGGTATCGCATCACTCGCTTGCGAGTGCCCTGCGATCTCGTGATTTCCTCTTCATAGTGTGCCTTATTTATGACATATTATTGTATGTGGATATATTATGTGTTGCAGATTGACATGTATAGGACATCGACTCCACCTAGTTTCTCAGGTTCGAGCGTGTCCATTGCCCAACGACAATCGATTGGGAGATAGTAGCTAGGATTTTCGCGCCGAGTCGTCACCCTAGTTGTAGTGTGTTGTCAGGCCTAGTATGGTCTAGTTGTCTATTGTGTTCAGTTTGACTAGTTTCGGTTTATTTTGGGAGTTAGAGTAATGTAGGAATTGTGATTCAATTATTGAGTAATTTAATCTAATTAATTGTTATTTAATCTTATGGTAGATTTAATTATTAAATTGATTAAGTTGTTCATGATGAAATGATTTAAATTATTCATTTTGAAAATGCATGCAAATTTGAATTGAAATTGGAAAATTAGGAAAATAAATTAAAAGTCAAATTTGAAATTCAAATTCAAAAATTCAACAAAAAAAGATATTTCCTAATTTCTGTTTTCAAAAATTTATGAGGGTTGTTGTGGGATTTTGGAGAAAATTTGCATTATCTTGAATTTCTTCACAATTTTAAAACATGGAGTTTTTTTGAGAGAAATGGGAAGGAGAAGAGGAAGATTGCTTGTTTTTGTGGGTTTGAAGGAAAAGCTTGTGGAATCTGAAGTGCTCAAGAGGGTTTCAAGGCAGTAGCAAGTTCTTCAGCATACTCCAAAGGAATCAGGTTCACACCTTGTTTGTGTGTGATTTTGTTGATTTCATTACGTTGAGCAATGAAAGGTTAAGCTCCATGGTTATTGCAATTCTTCATTGCTCTTGATGTTTTTTTCATCTCCTTGTAGTCTTCAAATGGTTAAATGTTTGTTTAATCATATTTTTATTTATATAGATGAACATATTTAGGCCTAAGAATTATTTTTTTCATAATTTCTTATAGCAAGGTTATGTTGGCCAAATTTTCAAAAAATAAAATAAATAATTTTTTTTCCAGAATTTTATTGTTATTATTTGTTCTACCTTTTCAAGTTCTAGTTTTTCTATAAAAAAAAATAAAAAAATAAAAAAAGGGGACAGTCATTGTGTTGAGAAAATAAAACTGGAAATAATAAAAAAAAAAAACAAAAAAATGAAATTCAAAATGACAGTTGAAAAGAAATAAAAATAAATAAATAAAATGAAAAAAAGCGGATTAGGGTAGGCGAGTGGGGGTTCACCCCATTTCCGCACCCACTCCCCTCGCTGTCCGTGGTCCGCGCGAGCTGCACGGGTAGCGGCCGCCATAGTGGTGGCGACGCTGCCGGGGCTGCCCGTGGGGAACCGCGTCGCCTCCTTCGTAGTGGTGGCACCGCCCTCTACAGCCACCAAAAAAACTCCCTCCGTCACCGCTGGGTGAATTCCGTGGCCAGGCCGACCCCCCCAAGCATTTCGAACAGCTGGGCATGAAATCCGAGGTTCGCGCAACCCAACCTTAGGGTTGGTGCGCGAACCGAGGCCGCCCCTTGTGATTTAAAATTTTTAAAAAATATATATAATAAAATAATAATATTATAATTTTTATAATATTATAATATTATAATTATTATAATGTTTAAGGTTAAAATTTATTATTTTAACATGATTAATTCTTCATATAGCTAATACATGTGATATTTTAATAATATGATTATTAAATTGAGGAACTATGGAAATGGTAAATAATAATGGTATTATTATTATTATAATATCAATGTTCTAAAATGAGGATATTATTATATTATTTCAATTATTTAAAGGGGGAAATATGGTTTTTTTTTATTGGGGTTATTTGTTTAGGGGATAATATTTGATTTAAATGGGAACTTGTGTTAATTAGTTTCATTTATTGAACGCACCGGTTATTGAATGATTAGTTAGGACATGGGTTTAGTAAACCCAAAGTAGATTTGATTTTGGTATTGGCATTGATCTACGTGTGTATCATTGGGAAGTGTGGGTTTCTTAAATATCAAGTCTTCCAGTTGGGATTTCAGTCTGTGGGTTGTCATTTTGTGTAGTCAACCATAGATGGCCTTGGGTAGTGTGTAACTAGTTGTTTCCCGGTTATCACGAACGAGAATCTTGTTGACTGTATGTCATGGTTAGGGATGTGATACCCTTGCATAGCACTTGTGTACCCTTGGGTTGTGGAGTTGTTCCACGTGTCGTCTTAGAGGAGTGGCTTGTAACGGGGGCCGACACACAAAGTGGTGCCAGGATAACTCGTTGTAAGTTAGTCAATCCAGTGATAACTAAATTAAATGATTGGAGTATCATGTAGTAGCAAAAATTTAATAAGATAATTATGCCTCGCTCATGATCACAAGGGCTTGTAAAGAGTTGGGTCGAGACGGGAAGGCCTGGAATGGCAGGATCATTATCTTGTCACCACGAAAGATAACTGATTCCGCATTGGTTTACATGAGGGGCCGTAAGTCAATAGAGGTTACCAGGATAACTCGAGATGGGGGTCGGGACCTAGGAAGACTCACGAGGATAACCTATGTAACGATGTGATGACACTTCTCCTAGGTCGATAGTATGTTCGCATCGGTGATGTAATTGATTAAGTAATTTATGGAAGCATTGTAACCTTGTGATTTAATGTTGTTACTGTGTTTAATCTAGTATGGTTATGTTAGCCTATGTCTAGAGGTAGACGTCCTTGGTTAGAAATTCTGGTTACTATCTCCTAGCACAGGGGGTGGACCTTTGGGTTCCACTTGGTTGGTTGGAGCGTGCACCTTATTCCGTTGGGTTTTCTCCTTGTTCATGTGGACGAGACTTCTAGTGGGAGAGCTCGTGGTTGTTTCAGTTGCAGTTCTTCTTGTTATCCTTTCCATTATTCATGTTATCATTACCCCTCTTGTTATTGAGGTGGAATTTGTAATTGTAACCCTATGTTATTGGACTTGCCTCATTCGGGGAATGAGTGATTTTAACCTTATGGTTTATTGAATGGATTAATTAAATTGAAAGACTTATCTTATGCTTGTTGTTATTTCACCTTACTTGGAATGTATGTGTTAATCTATCAATTAAATAATTGTTATAGTTTATATTCATGTTTTGTTGAGGTTCTATATAACCTTTGTCTCGTAACCTTAGAGGTTGTTGGCATTAATTTATTAATTATCCTTTAAAAAAAAAAAAAATTATTTTGTTTAAGTAGTTAAATGCAACTTCCTCTAGGGTTATGTGGCGGGGCATTACAACCCTACACTTTTGTTTTTTAAATATCGATGCACAATCAAGTGCACATCTTTCTAACACTGATGACAATTGACCGCCTAGAAAGGAAAAGACTTTTTACCATTGCACGACACTCAGGAAATCTTAATCCTTTGAATATTTTCTAGGGGAAAGGACCCAGTAGTTGAGCATGTTCCAATAGTTATGATAGTAGTTGTTAATATAATGTCCAATAGTTATTTATATAATGTCCAATAATTGTTTATATAATGCCCAATAATTGTGACATACATACCCTAACTTAAAAAAAATGTATCCCTTAGATCTAAAAAACAACCAATCATGTGATGCCACATCAGCGCTCAACTACTCATGATGTGAATGCACAAGTATTGAGAGCACTTTTTTTTGGGCCTTTTTGGACACCTTGACAAAAAGCATGCTGATGTGGCATCATATTTGATGATGTGGCCCTGAAACGAAAATTATAAGCAGGGGACTTGCCATGTAAGCTTCTGTAAAAAAATTAGATTGATTTGAAATTTCCACATAGGATTTTGGGAAGCGCAAAGTTAGGGTGCACAACTAATGGGTCCTCTCCCCTAGCAAAATTATTTAGATATTCACCGTTCTCTCATGAAATTTTAATCGAGCTGGGTGAGGAATAGATTTGATTGTTAATTCTTAGATGTTTTTCAAAAATATTGAAAAAGATGATGATCATGTTTTTAAAGACTTAGTAGACCTTGATTTACAAACTTAATCATTATTATGGATAATTTATGATAATCTTGGATCAAAGTGAGAATGTACTCATATAACTTTGATCATATATTCTTGTAGTTTGATTTGTAAGTTTCAACATTGAAGTTCAAATGAATCTTGATTTCACACTTCTGACTTAAATTTTATTTAATTATTTTAATCTTCAAAATATTTAGGTCAACATTAAAAAATAAATTAAGTTCCATTCTTCTAGTTGTGGGACTCATTCATCTTATTTTTCTAATTTTATTAGCAGTCTTCAAATCAAACCTTCTCCCATCAAAACCCCATCTATTACTTTCTTCTATGATGAAATTTCTAATAATGAATATCACATGACTCTATATCTTTCTCTGACTATTTTGCATAAACCTACATAGAAATTTTTTGTTGATCCTAGATCCTAACTCAATATTTACATTGAGGAATAACGATTCGAAATTATCCTAATATTCCTCATTTTAGATTTTTTAAAAAAATGTTAGAACACTAATAACCTTCAAAGTTCCCTAGGTTCTATAATTCTTCTCTTACCCCTTCGTGAGCATGAAGAGTTGGTCCACTTCAACATCATTCCTAATGTTCATCATTTTTAAATTCTTATTGGTTATCCTTTATGTTTATATTATTGTATTAAATGTTCACATAAAGGAAGGGTGGTCACCATTTATCAGGACTTTAGTGAACCTCTTTCAATCAACTAATTTTAACATAGAAAATTTCATGGCACTCCTGTGATAAGGGAAAATAAACAGGAACAAAGAAAGCATAGCAATGACAACAATCACAAATTTCCTAGATCATGCTAAGATCCCCAAATCAATAATGAAATGCAATGCAACAAAGGAAATCAATTAAACACAATATCACCTAATTCCCATACTTGCTTGACTCATCTCCATTATTCTACTCAACTTTGCTTTGAATTGCTCAATGCCCTCAGATTGTGAGTATGCAAAATCAGCTTGTAAGTATTTTGACAACAAAAAATTGAATATTGTGATTACTGATAATAGAATTGAAAAGCTTATTTTATAGAAGCTTCACAAATTCAACGGTTGAGATTGATTTCAATTCGAATGGTCCAGATTGAGTGTGAGGACCTGATTGCATAGTTAACTAACTTGATTAATTAGATTGATTTAATAGCTAAGTGACTTGATTGATTAGCTCAAGAGGTATAGCTAAGAGAGTGTGTGAGTCAAATGGAGGTGACAAATCAATTAGGTGAGTGAACCGAAAGAGAGTGTTAAAGTCAAAAGTGGAGAGAATTATGCATGAGATATTTACTTGAAAATGTATATTACATGTGCTCAAATAGAAGAATAAATAATAAAATTAATTCCTTTCTTCTGTGGAGAAAGTGTGTGTACATGATTAAATAGTTGAATGAACTATTTAATTTATGGAGGCACTTTAGGTGAGAGGATAGAGTTAATTAATTAAATGAATAATCATTTATTTAATTAAATGTGGGATAATATGATTTAAAATTTGAATGTGTAATTAAATAAATTTAGAAAACTTATTTAATTAGTAAGCAGAAGAGATTAAATTTAAATGACAATTAAATAAATTTAGGAAACTTATTTAATTTTATTTTTTTTATTAGACTGCAGGAATCGGGTAGGGAAACTTATTTAATTAATCAAAAGAAGATATTATAATTAATTAGCAATGAAAATTAAAGTAAATTAATGTAATTTACTTAATTAACCAATTTTAGAAGAATAATAAAAATGAATTAATTAAATGGTTAAAACTATTTAATTAATTAGAGGAATTAGGATGTTAAGTTATAATCATTTTTCGGATATCTTGAATTGCTGATGAAAAATGCATTCGCAAGCCTAGGCCATTTTTCAGTGTCTACACTTTTCCCCTCTTTGACATAATGTCATTTTGGCATTCATGTCAAAGAATAAAGAATAATATGCCACATTCATTCCCAGGTATGAAATAGGTAAAGGTATGCCCCCTCAGAAAAATTGACGAATTTTTGAAAAATTTAGAAAATTTGGAAATCGTCCTGATTAAGTAATTGGATAGCTAGAAGTTTGATGGTGGTGAAAGAAATTACTTGCGGAAAGGTTTAGTAAGTGAAATGGTCATTGGAAGTGTCAAAATAGTCCGTCCAGTACATTAGGGTTCAACGAAAACCCTAAAACCCCCTAGGAATAAATAGAAATTGGGTAAAAAATGAATTCATTTTTACCCTTGAAGATTGAAAATTTGTGATTTTTCTCTAGAGCTCCTTGCAAAATGTCTCTTGTTCCCTACTCTGAGCATCGTGGATATTGCATCAGGACCTTATGGTGGGCAGTCGACCCAGGAGAGCCGGTATGTACCCCAAACCCAACTTTTGAAATTTTAATTTTCACACTTTTCTAGGCTTGTAAATTTTATTTTCCATATGCGTCATTTCCTGTGCGCCACAAATGCATTCGTATGTGACACATTTTTCTATGATACGACGCATTTGTGGAAACACGTGGGGGTTGTTTTGTTTATTTTTTTGAATCAACACATTTTCTTGTTTGTGAACCACATGTGTTTTAGTAAGTCGCATATGATGGGGCTAGTGTCACATTTGATTTTTTCGTTTGCATTTGACTATCATGTGACACATTTGCATGGTGACTCGCATCTGCTAAATATTGTGAGGCATGTGTTTACATGACACATTTGTTAAATAGAATGACACATCTATCTGCCAAATTATTTTGAGCTTATGAAGTGTAAAATTTGTTTCATATTTTGAATGATGCACATTTATTAGCCTCGTGTTTTTGATGCAAGATATTGTGTTGTGCATATGTAGGTTGTTTTGGATCCTATATACACTTAGGATTCTAGGTCAACCACTTATAGATTGTAAGACCAATTGTCCAGTGCAGAGAAATGTTTGATAGGACGTCTTGGACTTCACCATGTGACATTTATGCCCAACATCTAGGCAAACTGAGGGATGCTCACTACACTCACTGAGCAATAGAATTTAGAGACTTCATCTTTCCATTTTCCCATAGGAGAGGTGACAGTTACATTAGAGGATGTGTATAGGATATTGAGATTGTTGATGTAACACCCCTCCGTTTTGCTTTATGGACTGGACAATGTGTCCTTGTTTTGCTTTGATTTATGTTTCTGGATATTTTGATACTTTATCTTGTGTGTGTTATTGAGCGCTATTTATAGAGCGATGGACTTTTTTATGTGATGTGATGTGGTTTATCTGATTATTGTTTCACATGCTTTAATGGTTTAATGATGTTAGTAGAGTTAGCATGAGATTTTATATGTGATTATTGATTATGATGTTAATGACAGTATTTGATGAGTGTATTGGTGAAGGGGACAGTTTCGCATCACTCGCTTCGAGCGCCCTACGAATCCGTGATTTCTTCTTCATGGTGTGTATTATATGCTGGGTATACTATATGATGTTGTTTACTTGGTTTCAAGTTGCAGGTACATGACATTGACTCCACCTAGTTTCATAGGTTTGAGCGTGTCGACCCAACGGTTAAATTGAATGGGAGATAGTAGCTAGGTAACATGTGTCAAGTCTATGCCCTAGCCTTAGTGGGTCGTCAATTTCGTTTGTTGAGTCATAGTTTACCTTATTTTAATGTTATTTGATTATGAAAAGTGTGTAATTATTTAATCAATTTTTAGAATGATTGCATTGGTTAAAAGTGGTGATTATTTTATATTAAATTAAAATTATACTTAGATGTTATATTTAAAGTTATTAATAAAGTTTAATTTAATTAAATTTAACTTATTTAATTAATTAAATTTAATCTCAAAAGGGTTGAATTTAGTTATTAAATAATTAAAATTAATTAATTAAGTTTTATTTGTTTAAATTAAATAAAAGCAAAAATTGAAAGATATTTGAAATTGCATTTTAAATTCAAAGTGTGTTTTTGAAAAGGGAATTAGGTTAATATTGTAATTGTCAATATTGCATGCAAAAAATTAGATTTGGTTGTTTAAGATATTTTTGATTTAGAACTAAATTGCGTGTGGAATTAAGAGGAAGAGATTATGGAAAAATTCATTCATTCTGAGAGAAGATTTTGGAAGGAAGATTTTGGGGAAAATTGCACAGAGAAGGGTTTGAAGAAATTTTTGATTGTAGAATCGATTTGAGGAAAGTTTGTTTATAACTAGTTGAGCTTTTGGATTGGATTCATTGCACGGTAGAAGAGAATTCGTGAGATCCTTGGAGAAGGCTTTTCATCAGAAAATTATCTTTTCATGTAGCTTCAAACTCCAGGTTTTGTTCTGTGTTGTTTTTGTTCTTGTTTGTTCAAAACAAATATATATTGTTTAAGAAATCTATTTGTTGAATTCATTGGGAATTAGGATTTGTTAAGAGAAACTAGATTTAAATTAATCAGAAATTTGGGGAAGATTGTATAATTATACTGTAGGATTTAATTTTGTAATTGAGGAAATTGTAAAATCATTGTTAAATTTAAATCTTAGATTTTGCATCAAACAATTAGATTGTTGTAAGAGATTTTACCCCTTTAGGAAACAATTAGATCTGGTTTTGAAAACAAATCCTCTGTAGAAAATTTGTAATGGAAAAAATTAGATCCCCTTTAGTTTTCTTATTTTTGTATTATTAAGAATTTAGAGGAATGATTTTATTAAAATCAGTTTTTAAACATATGTGAAATTTAGAAAATCATTCTGGAAAATTTTATTAATTTTCCTGTACTTGGTTATTTTAAATTATTTTCTCAATTTTACCAGAAATATTATTTTGTGTAAATATATATATTTATATATATATATAATATGTAATATATTCTGGTGAATATATATACATATAACATATAATTATATATATATAAATTTATACTATTTATTTTGAAATCGCCGTTCCTGGAAGTACGTTTTGATGAGTTCGGATTCTGGATGAAAAGAAAAAAATAAATAAAAAGAATAGAAAAAAATATATTTTAAAAGGGTTTGGGGAGTGCGTTGCTCCCTTGGCAGCAGCGTTGCCCTTGGTACAATGGGAGGTCGGCTGTACAAATGTACAGTCGACACCCCCTCTTACACATGTTTTGACTTTGAAAAAAAACAAGAACAATTCCGCCTGTACCAAATGCGGATTTCGATGTAAAATGTTATTTAATATTTGAAATTTATTAAATCATTTACTTCAGCATATGATATATATATAAATCACAATTATATATATATAAGTAATATATATGTTGTATATATATTTATATATATACATTGTGTGTATATATTGTATATATGTTATTTTGTTATTTCATAATATTTTAATATATTTAATTTGGATTGAAATAAAATATTTATTTTGTGATATATATTTAAATATATTTATGGTATATATGTATGATGGAATATATATATAACTAAATATATAAGAAAATATATGAGATATTTTTATTACAAATTATATATACATTAGAATTTATATTTAATGATTTGAGTAATTGGATGCATGCAATAAAAGTTTGGAAGGGTAAACTATTAGATGAAATGGACATGGTGTGTAGTTGGAAAAATAGAAGTAATATAGGTTTTGGTTGGAAAATTGAAAAGATTTACTTGTAGAGAACTTATGTTGGTTTTTTTAAAAGTAAACATTGAATTTGATTTAAACTGTTAAAATTAGTATTTCTTATATTTGTAGATTAAAGGCACTTGTTTAATTATTTCAATTATTTTGAAATGGTAAAAGTTTTATATTATTGTGAATAGAATATGGAAGAGATATGGATTTAGTATATCCAAAAATAGTAATATCCTCGTGATTGCCTTTTGGATTTATTTTCCTCGTATTTCGCAAAGGGATGTGAGTTTAAATTGTTCAAGATTCTCAATAATGAAAAAGGAAATAAGGTATATGATTATGTTAGATAATCTAGTTATCATGCCTTTGACTTTGTCAATGTTACCTATTGAATGAGTATGGATTTAAGAAATCTAAATATTATATTTGAATTATGACTTGAATGCTTTTGTAGCTATGTTGTCAAGTTGCATTGTGGGATATGGGATTAACTGTTAGTCCAAAATTGTAAGTCTTCCAGAGGATCTTAGAGGATGAGGGTTGTCGATTCATTATGTCAACTAGTTGTTTTTCCCTTGGTTAGTGCATGGTGTCTTTTCAGTAATTTACCTGATTTCCACGAACGGGGATGTTTTGTACCTCCTGTGAAAGGAGTGGATTATTTGCTTGTTTTCTCCAAGATATTTGGAGTGAGTTATTTTATTTGTTTCCTATTTGAGTTGGAGTGGTTATGATGCCTAGGTTGCATGCACTTGTGATTCCCTTGGTGATTAGTTTGGTATGGTGTGTTTTCCATTAGAAGAGTGGCTTATGTTAGGCATCGGAGCCCAAAGAGGTAAATCGGGTAACCTTCAGAAGTATTTTAAGTAAGTGATAACTAAATTAATGTACTTAGATGATTAGGATGCCATTCACACTAATCAAGATAATTTATCCTCACTCATAGACACAAGGGCTCGTTTAGACTTGGGATGAGTGAGAAGGCTTGAAATGGCATGGTCATCTATCTTGTCCTTACGAGAGGTATTTGATGCCGCATGAGTGAGCATGAGGGCCGGGGTTCGGTTGAGGTCACCAAGATTACCGGAGCCTATGAAGAATGCCCAGAGGAGATCTCATGAATAACTATACAATGACACTCTGTCTAGGACAATAGTTGTTTATTGTTTTATTTGTATGGTTCTCTGAACATACTTGATATATTTTATGTCTGGAAGCAATGTGACCTATGTCAGTAATGTGAAAGTTGTACTTGTGTTGAGCATTTATTTGAATATGTCAGTATGAGTTTGCCTTTGGTTAGAGGTTGTAGATCTTTGTCCATATTATGTGGTTACTATCTCCTAGCATGGGGGGTGGGCCTTCGAGTACCACTTGGTTTGGTGGAACATGCACCATACACCATTGGGTCCCCATCTATCTTCAGTACTTGGTGGCGAGACATCCAATTGGACAACTCACGGTTCCTCTGTTATTCTTGCATTGTGATATTTCAGATTGTATAAGTTATTCTATCCCTCTTATGTTTATGAGGTGGAATTCTATAATTGTAACACTTATGTATTTATGAATCATTCTGGAAATGAGTGTTGTAATCAGTTGATATAGTAATGAATTTATATCATGGTTGTTATCTTCTTATCTTATGTTGATTATGTATGTTGTATTAATGCTTACTACCTGAGTAATTAAATGCAATGATATTAATGATGTATGTTGCTGTGGGTTTAAGTAATCTCAGTTATGTAGCCTTAGGGGATGTTTCAATTGTAGATGAACATGTATGTTTATTTCACTTTAAAAAAAAAAATTAGTATATTTTTATTGTGAATTGAAACTTTCTCTAGGGTTGCGTGGCAGGGCATTACAGTCGATCAATGGTGAGAGGGTTCACTATGATACTTAGAGGGGTTAGAGTGAGATCACCCAATCCTATGTGTACGATGATGTTAGATACCTTGGTATCAAGCACTACGAGATCAGATGGCATGTGCTTGCAGAGAGATACAAGCGTATTGGTTGTGTGTTGTGTACACTTATCTTTGGGATTATATTTCCAGACCGTTGAGGGCATGGGTTTCATGTGGTTTGGGGAGAGATGTTAGTTGGGATTTTTGAGAGACAAGTTGTATATGCATGGGGCCCCTATCTATTTACGATTTTATACTTCCATTTGCATGACATAGCTTATAGGGAGGTGCATTCCATGAGTTGTGGGACCATATTATTGATGATCTAATCATGGGAGCACATTGTTGTTTTCCATTCCCCATTCATACATCAGCTAGATGACCGATCTCCCTATGTATTTCATTATGTTGAGACCATTACACGAACACATGTTGGAGATATAAAATATTGGAGGCAAGAGATTGATACCCTTGTGTAGTTTATTTGGAGGCCATATATGGACTGTGCGCAGTGGCAGGATGAGGATTGACACTTGCCTCTTTGTTGTTAGACACACTATCTGATTGGAAGGATCGTTTTTGCTATACATATCATTGAGAGACACCTACCTAACAGAGTGCTTTGGTATTTTGGTGAGATTTAGGATGAGACATGCGATCGAGCCGAGTTCACTATATTTTTGAGGGAGGTTCCTCTATGGGGGAACATGATTCCTGTAGCGACGACTGAGGCAGATATTGACACACTGCAACAAGTGCAATGAGCATGGAGGAGGCCATCAGTGGAGAGGCGGAGGTTGTTGGGGATGCCCTAGAGTTATTACGGGTAGTATACTATGATGTGGAGGAATTTCTAGAGGAGGAGATGGGAGACTAGGAGAGAGAGCTCTGAGACTGGATTGTGGAGTGGGATGTGGATGAGGGGGAGAGACTAGTGTGGGAGGAGGAGGCCCCCATAGATCAATGAGTGGATAATTTGAAGGCTAGGGTAGAGGCCTTGGAGAAGCAGGTTAGGGGCGTGTTTGCAGAGAAAGACGGGATGCATCTAGAGAGGGATAGTGCCTATTTTGAGAGGGATCAGGTGGTGGCAAGCAGGTGGGAGATAGAGCAGAGGTTTCTAGAGTTCTCCACTCTTTGTAGTGGACCGGTTGCAGATATGGCTTGAGAGTTGGTCTGAGCTGGCGAGAGAAAGATATTATAGGGATTTGTATGAGCAGGTGGTACCTCCTGAGAGATGATCTCCTAGTGCTTCTTAGGTGCTCAACAGTAGATCACATAACAAATCCCATATTAGATCCCACAGAAGATCCCATAGTAGTGGTGGTGTCCTAGGACCTAACATGCTAGGACCTTATGATAGGCCCCTGTCTACACAACAATATTCAAGCACTCCCCATCAATCACCTCCTCATTCTGCTCATCAAAGTAGTGGGAGTTCAACATAGGGACATGTTCCTATATTCTAGACACTGTATTATGACTATAGAGCCTACGAGCTCCATTTTTTGATATACATCTTGGATATTATTCTATGAGACATTTTGATATATATGTGATGCATATTTGGTGGTGATTACATGATGTGCTTGTTTATGTGATGCACTGATGATTCCTTTATGATTCATGCTTATTTTCTGATGATGATGTATACTTTTAATTATGATTGATGCAGTTGATTTATGATGTAATGGATGCATGTGAATTATGATATATAGTCATTGTATATATTGTGTTATCTATTTATCATGTTATGCAAATGTATATGATAATGATTGGATTTTTTTATTTCCTTATGTAAAATGGATTTAGGATGCATGCTACTCTCATATTGTAATGAATGTAGGTGATTTTTGTGTGTCATAGTACACCATCCCGATGTGATGGAAGAAGAATGTTATCTTGAAGATGGTTTTTGTTCGCATGAAAGAAAGATAGGTTGTCACTTTGTTGTCATTATACTAAGAATTTTCATTTTAATCATCATTGGTAAGTTTATTGCAATGGACAAGAAACACCATGATATGAGGTAGACCAATAGTGTGCAATGTCATGCTTTTTTTGAAAACAAAAAGTCATAGACAAGGATTGTTGTGACTCATATCGAGGAACCCAATTGTTCCTAGTATTTTTGTTGAGACGAACCTCAAACAACAATCCAAAGAAAATGTGTCATGAAACATTGTTGCTCCTCTAAATCCTGTTTCCAGAACATCCTTGAGGTGGCTAGTGACATGAAAGCTTTAAAAATATAATACAATCATCATGATACACCATTGCTCCTTTAAATATTTTTACTAGGACATCCTTGAGGTGGCTAGTGAGATGAAAATTTCAAAAAGATAAGACAATCATCATGATACGTTATTTCTACTCTAAATCCTATTGCCAGGACCTCCTTAAGGTGGCTAGTGATGTGACAATTTCAAAAAGATAAGACAATCAGTCAAAAAGAAAGATATGTTCATGTAAAATTGTCGCTCCTCTAAATCCTTTATAGGACATTGTCGAGGTGGCTAGCTACATGGTAATATGAAATCATTGAAAAATAAATGAAAAATTCTTGTCAAGACATGTGTGTCAGATCTTTGTTTGTTTGCCAAGGTTGACTTGGTGATGATGGGGTTGATTGGTCATTCTGTAGTAAGGACTCATCCTAAAGAAGATTGGAATGTCGAGTTTGATTTTTTCCAAGGTTGGGATTCAAGAAGGACACATCCTGAATAGATGACATGATAGGGTTTGACATCAAGAAGGACACATATTGAAACCCACAGTTGACACAAAAGAGTCTAACATCAAGGACACATATTGAAGACTCTTAAGTGTTTGACTTGATAAACTTGATGTTGATTCAGGAAAGACATATCCTGAATAAAATGGTTTGACATAAAAGAGTCTGACGTCAAGAAGGACACATCTTGAAGACCCTTAGATGATTGATTTGATAGATTTTATGTTGGACTGATTTTTGACTGGTTGGATTGTGCATCATTTTCGACCTTGTGTTCGAGTTGTTCCTTGTATGACCAATGTTTTTGAGACGTTTAAAATATGTTTTGGTTTTCAAAATTTCCAATGTTTTTGTGTTTTCCAATATTTTGACCAAGAACCTAACCTAAGGACCTATCCTAGGGGCCTCAAGGGTTGATCAAAGATTAGCCTTGCCTACGTTATACATTTAGATAGCTCGTAGTTCGAAATGAATTTGACCGACAAGACTAACTTAAAAAAGACTTGTTCATTGGAAGATATTTGACGTGAGTGATAGTGAATGTGACGAACGCTAAAGGACTGACCTAGTTCGGCCTTGTGGGTTCATTAATTTTTGGCCTTGGCTACGTTATAAACGTAGAGACCTCGTAGTTTGACACAACCTGACTTTGCTTTATTTGACAAAGAGTAAGTCATGATTTTAATGTGTTTTGTTTGACAAACCTAGAAGGAACTGACCTAATGCCTCAGGGGCACATCAACAGATGGCCTTTCCTACATCCAGTTGCAGAGTCAATGTAGTTCGACATTGACAAAGACTAACATGATAGACGTTGAATTTGTTTTTGTAATTTTCTTATTATTTGGAAGTTTTTGGGATTTTGACATTTTTTGAATGTTTTTGTGTTTTTGACACGTTTTCTATATGTTTTCGAATTTTTGACATGTTTTTTTAATGTTTTTGTGTTTTCCAAGTGTGTTAGGGCCCGAAGATTTAGAGGTTTATTCAACGAAGAATGGGTGTTAGGTATCTCCCACAATCAAGTACTATGTGGGATTGGATGGTAAGAGGGATTATGTGTGGTACATTGCGAGCATCCACCGATTTCAAGCCATAGGAATAGCAACTACTCTTATCATGGGTGTCACTAAATGAAGGAGGGACAACTATATTAATATGGGTGAAGGTGAAAAGACCATGTGAAGTGATAATAGATGACAAAGCGAAGATTTTATACACATGGCGCTTGTTTGCCAGTTTTTCACCATGGTACTTATCCAAAGCACCATTGAGATGGTTTTCACTATTGGAAGGATTATTTCTCTTTACTATATTTTTGGTTTTTTTCCATTTTTCCATTTTTTTGTATTTTGTGGTTTTGACTGATCTCTCTGAAGCTATGTATAAAAATTGCATAGGTGCAAGCTATTTATAGGCTCAAATAATGGTTCTCCCTCTGGATTAGACAATTGATATGCACCAGAACTGAAGGAAGTTGTGATGACATAAGGGCCTAGCCAGTTAGGCTCAAACTTAGCAATTTTATCTCGTTCTACCTAGTTTTTAGGATTTTGGATTAGTACTAGGTCAACGATGTTGAAATGTCTGACCAAGACCCTCTTTTTGTAACTTCTATAGAGATGGTTATGATATGCTTGCAAGTGGTTCAATGCTTTTTGTCTTCACTCATACAGTAATTCTAACTCATGCATCCTAGATATCATGTACTCTTCATCACTGATTAACCCTTTCAGGGACACTCAAAGAGAGGGAACTTCAACCTCAATGGGGAAAATAGCCTCTGAACCAAAGACTAGGGGAAATGGGGTGGCCCTAGTGGGAGTATGAATTCTGGTTCGATATGCCCATAAGGCAGGGTTGAGTTGGATGTGCTAGTCACGACTAGCATCATTGGTAGTTTTCTTAAGGATTTTAATGATGGTTTTATTGGATGCCTCAGCTTGACCATTGCCTTGCGAGTAGTAGGGAGTGGAAAATTGGTGTTGGATTTGGAATTGTTCGCATAGTTCACAGACGTCTTGGTTTTTAAAGGGATGACCATTGTTTGTGATTATGGATTGTGGAATACTGTAGCAGCAAATGATATAATTAAGAATGAACTTTGTGATTTGTTTTTTGGTGATATAGGTAAGGGGGGTGGCCTCTACCCATTTGGTAAAGTATTCAATGGTGGTTATAATGAATTTACGGCCATTTGAGGAAGTGGAGTGAATTTTTCCCACGTGGTCGAGTCCCCATTGAGCAAAGGGCCAAGATGAAGTGATGGGCCTTAGTTCCTATGTCGGAGCATGAATGAGATCACTATGAACTTTTCCTTCTCTACATCTTTTAAAAAATCATTATGCATCATATTCCATGGTTGGCCAATAGTATCCCAACTACATAATCTTTTTGGCTAAGGTAGGACTATTAGAGTGTGCACCACAAATTCCTTCATGCACTTCGCGTAAAGTTGTTTGTGCTTGCATGTTATCAAGACATCAAAGTAGGGCATTGTTAAAGGTTCATCGGTACAAGGTATCCCCAATGATGGCGTAACAAGAGGCTTTCCGAATAACATTCTTGTGCTGGTTACTAGATAATTTGTCAAGCAAAATCTGGGAATGGAGGTAATTAAAGGTGTCTAGGTACCAGGGTGACTCGGGACCAATAAGTTCACAAAAAAATTTAGATTCTAGGATGTCAAAAGCTGGGACCAATAGTTGTTCCACTAAGAACTCATAGTGTGACATTTTGTTAGGTATGTCCAAGAGTGATCTGATGGTTACCACAGTGTCCGTTGCTTTATTTTTTATGTGTGGTATCTAAAAAAAGGTGATGTTGACAAAGTAAAGCTTCAATTTGTCAACCATTTTCTTATAGGGAGTCAATTTCTCATCCTTTATATCATAGTCATCATTTACCAAATTTATGACTAACTATGAATCTCCAAAAACCTATATACTTTTGATCTTCCGTTTGACTGCCATACACAATCCTATTAATAGGGCCTCATATTTTGCAATATTATTTGTACAAGGGAATTCTATTTTGAATGATTTCAATATCATGTCATCTTGTGGGGTGACGAATAGTACCCCATTACCTAACCCATGATTGGTATAGGATCCATCAAAGTACATCTTCCATACATTACTTTTCTCAACAATGCAGAGTGACTCATCTAGAAAATCAATGATGAGGGGATGTTCTTCTTGTGTTGACGCATCTGTGAGTTGATCTGCTATTACCTATCCTTTGATTTCCTTGTGCTTGACATATTAGATGTTGTATTCACTAAGTACCATGACCAATTTTGCTAATCGCCTTGTTAACGCTGCTCTATTGAGAAGATACTTGAGTGGATTATTTTTTGCTATCAACTTTGTTTGGTGGTTCAACATGTAATGCCTTAAATTATGTGCTACAAAGACCATTGCAAGGAAGACCCATTCAATAGGAGTGTATTTGAGTTCATACCCCACCAAGGTCTTGCTCATATAGTAGATTGCTCTTTCCTTTTCCTCGTGATCATTTTGAGCAAGTAGTGCCCCTTGTACTGTTGTGGTTGTAGATACATATAATATGAGGGGCTTCCCATCTATTGGTGGCATCAACATGAGCGGTGTTAGGAGATACTCTTTTATCTATTGAAAGGCTTCCTATCATTTTTTGGTCCATATGAAAGGGATCCCTTTACATAACAAGTACTGAAACTGATGGCATATGTCTACGAGTTGAGCAATGAATATCCTAATAGATTGTAGTATCCCTTGTAATGTCCTTAATTGACTTATTTTCTTGGGTAGAGGCATGTCGATGATGGAATTCACCTTGGCGGGATAAACTTCTATGCCTCTATGCGAAAAAATGTACATCCCAACAATTTTTTGGATTTTACCCCAAAGACAGATTTCTTTGGGTTGAGATGGACCTTGTATTCTTCTAGTCATTGAAAGAATTTTTCTAAAACCTTGAGATGATCAGCTTTGGTTAAGGACTTTACCAGGAGATCATCGACATAATCCTCCATTAGGGTATGCATTAGGTCATGAAATATTGTAGTCATTGTCCGCTGGTATGTAGCTTCTATATTTTTCAACCCAAAGGGCATGACGTGCCAACAATAGCTACCAAAGGGACAAGTGAAAGTTGTTTTATGTTGGTCTTCTAAAGCAATAAAAATTTGATTATAGCCAGAGAAACCATCCATATGGAACATCTCATATCCTACTGTAAGATACATGATCATGTCAATGCTGGGGAGAAGAAAGTCTTCCTTAGGGCACACCTTGTTTAAATCTCCAAAGTAAGTACATATGTGGATTTTCCCATTTGGTTTTGTGATAGGTACCAGATTGGAGATCTAGTCTACATAATCAATAGACCTGACAAAACCAACATCCAAGAGTTTATTTAGTTCTATCTTGACCAACAAGGTGATTTGTGGATGCATTTTTTGGAGTTTTTTCTTTACTGGTTTAGCATCTAGATTCAATGGTAAGTGATGTAAGACTAGCTCATGGTCCAACCCAAGAATGTTGGCGTATGACTAGGGAAAATTACCCTTGTAGTGTGTGAAGAATGCTTGGAAGTTGGGTTTTTCTTCTTCTATCAAGGAAGCTGCTAGTAACACTATCTTAGGATCTTCAAGTGCTCCAATGTTGACCTCTTGTGTATCTTAAATTAGCATCAATGATCGCTCTTGTGTGATGGGGAAAAATTCCAACCCTCCATCCATAGGCACCTTAGAGAGGTTTTCACCTTCAGATACATCCTTTTCTTTTACTTTTTCATGATCAGAGGGCACCTCATGGTTTTCACCCAAAGACCTTTCCTTTTTCTCTTTATTATTATTTTTGCGACTGGAGGGTGATGCAGTCTCCTCGAAGTACGCTACCACATGAAGTTCTATAGTGAAGCTAGATTTATAGTCTCCTTGTGGAATTCCTTCTCTCAATCAAATGAACTTAGAAATAGCTTCATTGTTATCAAAGGTATCAAAAATAATAGGACCTTACTAGTCCCAATTAACCAATTGTGGGTAGACTAGGGAAATGCCATCATCAGTATTTGCAAATTATGGGGAAGCAACTGATAAGGTAAGGATTGAGGTATTGTCTTGGATGTTAACATTCATACAGCTGGTTACCCTAGGGATAGGTGTGTCTGGATCATGGAAAATTTTATCTAGTTCGTAAGTGCTAGAGGAATAGGATTCCCATTCCCAATTGTTAGAGTCAATATCATCATAAAATTCATTTTCAGAATCCTTCGATGTCTCGATACATTCAAAATAATGTACTTCCTTATTTGAAGGAAATTTGGTTTTAGTGGTTCCAATCTTTAGTGGTGTCCACCCTAACCCAAGATTATTCCCCCATTTAGTAGGTATGTAGGGTTCTCTTCTAGCATTTTTGTTTATGCCTAACCCACTGGTGCCATCATAACCTTTTTATTGCATCATTAGAAACCCTTTACCATATTGTGGCATTGGAAGTGGTGTCATCTCTTCTTTATAGATCCAATCAGACACATCTTAAATATCTTCCTTACCAAGGTCTCCCCATTTTATGAAAGTAGTTTTAGGAGGTACATGAATCGGGACCTTAGGTTCGATGTTGTAACACATATTTCCATATGTCTTTGGTGATTTTGGCATCACGGTAATGCAAAAGGTAGTTTTCATGTTGTATTCTTTGCATCCCTTGCTTTGGATCTAGATCTCGAGGTCTTTGGATTTGGCAATTGAAGAAGAGGATGTGGAGGCAGATGACTGAGTGGCATTAGATGTCCTATGGAGTGTTGAGGGATCAATGTATTTGACTGAATTTGATGTCAAGGCTTCACTATTAAGTGGCACCTACCATTTAGAGACTTCTCGTAGGTTAGTGCAATACTCAAAGGGATCAGGATCACCCTAGATTGTAATCTCAATGTCGTTGTAGGGAAACTTTAGGCATCGATGATACATGGAGGGAATGAACTTCATGGCATGAATCCATGGTCGACCGAGGAGAAGATTATAAGGGATTTCTAGATCCAATACTTGGAAATTCGTATCCAACATTATGGGTCCCAATCATAGTGGAAGTGTTACTATGCCTTTGAATTATCATTCATCATCATAACCTTTTATGACTATGCTCTTTGTCTTATCCACACATGCTTGAGAGAAACCCAATTCCTTAAACAATTTTAGGGAATAAACATTCAATCCTGCTATGTCGTCTCTCAAGGCTTGTTTGATCATATTGTAATGGATGAAGGCTTAAATGTGTAGTGAGTCATTATGGTTCATATTTTGGGTGGAGTAGTCTTTGTTAGAGAAGGTAACATGGTGAGAGATCACCAAGAATCCAACCATGGCTAGAAATTGGTCGATGTTGAGGTTGTTTGTGACAATGGTCTCTTTAAGAATTTTATCTAGGATGGCCCTATGCTTGGGTGATGTGCATAGCAGATCTAGTATGGATATTTTTGTTAGGTTTTTTCCTAGCTGATCCAGCAATTTAAAATGGCCTTTAGCTTGGAACTACTTGGGAGGTGAAGGGATAGGTATAGTTATTTGAGTTCTATGAGTGTTTATAGCACACTTTGGGGTCTTCTTGATGATAATGGTGTTGCTATGTTCATCTATAGCTCCAAGATGGAGGATTTTGGAGTAATTATATCCAGTAGCCATATAATTTGCCGAGTTATTGTTATTAGTACTTGAACCGAACGATTTCCCTGAACCATGGTCTTGAAGAGGATTCTTGTAGATCATGTGATCTTTATCGGAAGTGTGTTCTTGTTGTCCCTCTACATCGATTACTTTGTCTTTGATAAGGTCCTAAATAATATTTTCAGTTGTCTACAAGTGGATGTTTTATGTCCTTTACCTTGGTGGTATTCACAAAAAGTGTTATCATCCCACCAAGAGGGTTTAAATTTAGACACATACGGTGTGGGTTCCCATATTTGTATGAAACCTGATTGAACACATTTGTTCAGTATGGACTCAATGGGTTCCCCAACGAAAGTGCATTCACATTTAATGTATTGCCTAGGTGGTCTTTGTTTTTCTAGTCCTTGATTGTTTTGTATGGCATTGGTTTGTTGGTGTAGGGGTTTGGGGTGTAGTTGTTGGTATTCAGGTCCTCTTAAAGTGATAACAAGACAAGTTTTGTTTACTGCTTTGATATACACAACCTCGTCGTTTGTGACATTTTTGTTTCAAGACTAGTATTTATTTGTTTTTTTCATTGAACATGTGTTGATTGTTTGTACTCTTAGAGAACTTAAGAGCACCTTTAGTGACAAGTAATTTCTCAATCATTGTTCCTTTTTCAACTAGGTCTGCAAATTGGGCATAATAATGAACTTGAAAGGGATCCTTTAAAGCATCTAGGAGGTTTTCAACAAACATGTCCACCTTTTATTTCTCAAGGATCTTTGTCTAGCATCGGCTTGCCAAGTTTCTCCATCTCTTGAAGTATTTGATAAAGGACTCTCCCTCTTCTTGTTTCAAGGTACACAAAGTGGCTAATGCGATATCATTTTTGATGTTAAAGGCATAGTTGTCTACAAATTTGTTGGCTAACTCAGACCATGTTTATATTCCTCTTTGTAATCATGAAAACCACTCGAGTGCAGGACCCATAAGAGTTCTGGGGAATAACCTCATCAAGTATGTATGCTTCGATGCAATGTTAACACAAGTCATGCTGAATTCTTTGATATGCTCTATTGGGTTGCCTATCCCTTTGTACTTTGGAAAATTTAGGATTGTGTATCCTTGTGGAAAAGGAGGCATGTAGATAGTCCAAGTAAAGGGGTATGGATGTAGGTCCTACATGTTGTAGGATTTTTTGGTTGTTACTTACATGTTCTCAATTTGTTTTTGTAAAGAAAGAATTTGTGTAGTTAGAACATCCACCTGTGGGTTTGATATGTCATTCATGTTGCCGGGTCCTACATTTTGCGTAGATACTTCATAGGTGTATGGAGGTGACTATTGTTGTACCTCGGGTATATGTATGCATGAGGGGTTCATGCTGGGTTGTGCTTGTGTGTTATAACTTGTATTTTGTGAAGGGATACCTTGTTGTGATGTGTTTGATGTAAAGGTATTTGATTGAAATCCTGGTTGTGCTGGATTCACCTCAGGTGAAGTATGTGTACCCTATTGTCCTTGTGTAGCACTATTTTGGGGGATAGCATGACTATATGTGGTACCCTTGACATTAATCATGGGTGTGGGTCTTGAACCTAAAAAAATTATTCTCTTACATCTATTAGGATTGTTTAAGGAGATGTTCATAGTGTTTTTTGAGGTGCCAAATAGGTTAGTGCCCATTGTTTATGTTGTTAACTGTGTTATAGGGGCTAATGTTGATTGGGTCATAGCATGTTTCATGTACTATGGAACAAATTATGCTATAGGTGGGGTTGTGGAGGGAATCCCAAAAGTGGGAGTAGTGTGAATCGCTGAAGCACTCTGTGTAGCTCCTCTCAAAGGTATATTGATGTTTATCTGAGGTGTAATGTTCTATAGAATATGTGTTGTAGATCCCTAGTTTTGGTTTAAGACATTTCTAAGTGAAGGCACCACTTGTAGCATGTTTATGTCAAATCTAGATGGTAATTTAACCCCATCCTCTAGGAGTTTGGCTAAAAATATCTCAGGGTTGAGCATAATGAGATCATCAACAAATTTAGCCACCTTAAGATCCTAGGCTACTGCCTCAAGTTCCTCAATAGTGATACAACCTTGGGCGTCTCTCATGAGGAAATTTTCAAATGGGTTACCATATGGGTTAGATTTCAGATGTTTTTGTGATATTGACCCAATGTGTGTGGTATTGGTATTGACCTGGGGAGGTGTAGGACCGATTTTCATTTTGCTAGTGGGGTTGTAAAGGTTGTCACATTATCTTGAAGGGTCCATTTCAAATCGTCTCTTTTGTAATCTGGTTTGGACCATAAGATAGGACTTGCTCAAAGGAGAATGACTCATAAATGTAAAACCGTAGGGTATGCAACTACCTAAGTTGGTTTTTTTTTGTATTTTTATATTTTGGGATATAAGGTACGACCTAAGATATCATCTAAAATGCAAATATCTAGGATGTGAAAGTTAAGCTATGTTTTTGGTCTTTTTTGGCATAAATTATGACATGAAATAACTAAGGTATAATGCAAACTATATGTCAATACCTTTGGATAACTAAGGGATGAGTCACTAACTGACCAAGTTTGATGCAAAGTTCCAACTAGGATTGCCAATGATGTTTTATGATCAATACTGGAAAAACTAAGTGACAGATTGACTGGGTGAAATTCAAGCTAGCCTAGTGAGTTTGAGGTATTCCACTAAGATGACAAAGGACAAATTGTAAAATGATGTGTCGAGGGAAATCGTATTTGAATCAATGTTTTCAATCAAGGTAAGACAGTTTATCTACCCTAAGGTCTACAATGTATTATGGAAAAAGATTTTCCTAAGTATTCTAAGGATGATCTAAGTAATGTAATGATGAAACTATTTAGAAAAAATAAGGATGAACTTGAATATGAGAAAGTCACCAGTCTGGATTAGGTTTACAACAAACAGCAGATAAGGGGTATGTGCAGGATCATGATGGGCCAAAAAGTGGAGATATCTAGGTGATATGATGGCCCATGTGGTTGACGACTTTTTTTTACCCAAAATTGATGAAACAAAAAGGAGTTTTAAAGGAGATTCTTAGCTTTCCACCAATATAAATTATGCTTTACTTTGAATTTAATAAATAATTATTATTTATTTTCTATTTGAATTATGACTAAAGTCCTTATTGATAAGCTGATTGAAAAACATCTATCAATTTCAAATGGTATCACATTTTTTGAATCCGAAACATGCATCACATTTTGTGCTTCGTATACTATAGGATTAAAAAAAAAAAATGAATTTCATGAAGTTTTGACCAAGTTACGGTGGTTAGACATACGAGTTTTTAATATTTTTTAAAATTTGTAATAAAAAATCATAATTAATTATTTACATGGAAAAAAATTGCAAAAAAATATGCATCACATCGGGACATGAGTCCCCTACTTATATCTAAAATATTATAAAAAAATATTATCATTTTATTTTGCTTAGGGTGGTCACACAGACACCTACTTCTTATTTTTTCCCTGAAATTTAAGTGCTACTACATTGAAATTTCAAATTTTCACCAAATAGATTTTTTGTTTTTTTAAATAAACCTAGTAGTTTAGAAACTACATTCAATTTGATACATATTCTATTTTTGCATATTTTTAAAATATTATAGATAAATTATTGAATTTTTTATGTCAAATTGCCTAACTCTGATTTTTTGAATTTTATTGCCACTTAAGGGCCTGTTTTTTCCATGATGATCCTGCACATACCCTAAGATAATGAATTCCAATAGTAAGACTTTTGAGTTTTTTCATTTCTTAATTGTAAGATTTTTTGTGATAGGCATATGTGTTGTTCCAGATTGAAAATTTAGTTCAAAGGATCAGATGCATCACAAAAGCTCATAGATGTGGTTTAATATGTCAGATGTGTTTCAGGTTTTAGCAATTACAACTTAGACTATCAGATACAAGTTTCTGTGTGACAGATGCATTGAACAATGAATTGGACCTAATTTTTGATAGTCAAATGCAAACCAAAAAATCAAATGCAGGTTTTTGTGTTACAGATGGATTAAACAGTGAAATGGTCTTAGGTTTGGACACATTTTCTGACTTGTTTAGGATCAAATTTTGGATTTTTTTGTTTGATCAGATCTAACCGAACACACACATAAGACAACCCAAGAAGAGTGTTTGAAATGAATAAACAAATAATTACAATCTTAAGGTTGGAAAGGACAATATCCACTTGACTCCCACTTAGATTTTCCTCCAACCACACTATCTAGAGTGGATGACTTAGGATATTGGTAGCACAGACTCCCCCTTACAGTGCACTCACTTCTCAAGCTTACCAAGATCTATATTCCCGCATGGACAAGGAATATGTTATCTCTACTACTAGACTGCATGTATAATGTGGGTTGGCTTGGGAACGATCATTCATGTAGTAGTAGATAGAAGGTTTTTTGAAAACGTAAACAAATAGTTTTTAATTAGTGAACCCGTTCAAGTGGCCACACAAGAGGCAAGATTAGCTCCAATAAGGAGGTTTCCTAGCCTGTAGAGGTTACACTCTATAGGTTTTAATGTACCATGCAGGTATTGAGGGATCACTTGCTTATATGTAAGAGCACCTATAATGCTGAGATTTCCTCAACATTAAAATTTATATATCGGTTGGGAGTAGCTTGGCTTTAGCTCATTACTGGTTGTGTCATTCCCTTGGGGTGAGTACCTTTTCCCACCAAGGTAGGACCTCTAATAGGTAAACATAAAAGTGGATGGGTCTGGCTTTTTGATCACCGAGGTTTCCCAAGGTGAGAGAATATGAGCCTACCAACCTTCCCAATCATAGAGAACAATAATAAATCCACCCTAATTAAACACCAAAATACTATGTGAAGACTCAACATAGGGTTAATTAACCAATTAATTAATAAAAGAAATCATATGTGGAGACCTAAAGTATGGAAGAAAGAAAAATAAGATATGGGTTTCAAATTATTTTCTTCAAAAATCATCCTAGAAAACCACACATTAGAAGTTTGAAAGTTTTTATTTTTTCTTCTATCAATCACCCTACAATAACTAGGTTAACTGCACCAAATCACATGTTGTAAACTCTGAATTAGTAATAATAATATTTAACTATTAAAATCAAAACTCAAAATTTCAGAAATTGGAAAATTCATTTTACCAATTAGATGCATCGTAGGAAGCCATAGATGCATTGTTTTCAATCAGATGCGGTTCATGATGTCAAATGTTTCATTTCGTGCATCAGATGTGTCGATCCATACCTATTCCTACAAAAATCAAATTTTCTATGAATTTTTTTCGAAGTTTGTTACTTCACGTTAGGTTCACCCAATATGATAAGGGAAAATAAACATGAACAAAGAAAGCATAACAATGACAACAATCACAAATTTCCTAGATCATGCTAAGATCCCCAAATCGAGAATGAAATGAAATGCAACAAAGGAAATCAATTAAACACAATATCACCTAATTCCCATGCTTGCTTGTTTCATCTACATTATTCTTGTCAACTTTTCTTTGAATTCCTCAATGCCCTCAAATTGTGAGTATGCAATATTAGCCTATAAGTATTTTGACAACAAAACTTTGAAGATTGTGATTATCAACAATAGAATTGAAAAAAATTCTTTTATAGAAGCTTCATAGGTTCGATGATCGATATTGACTTGAATTTGAATGGTCCAAATCAAGTGTGAGGACTTGATTGCATGGTTAACTGGCTTGATTGATTAGATTGATTGAATAGTTAAGTGATTTGATTGATTAGTTCAAGAGGTGTAATTGAGAGAGTCTGTGAGTCAAAAGGAGGTGATAGATCAATTAGGCAAGTGAACTTAAAGAGAGTGTTATTCTGAAGTGGGGATAATTATACATGAGATATTTACTTGAAAATGTAGGAGACATGTGCTCAAATAGAAGAATTAATTATAAAATTATTTCCTTTCTTTTGTGGAGGAAGTGTGTGTATGTGATTAAATAGTTGAACAAACTATTTAATTTATGGAGGCTCTTTAAGTGAGATGATAGAGTTAATTAATTAAATGAATAATCATTTATTTAATTAAATGTGGGAGAATATGATTTAATTTGAATGCATAATTAAATAAATTTAGAAAACTTATTTAATTAGTAAGAAGAAGAGATTTAATTTAAATGAGTTAATTAAATAAATTTAGGAAACTTATTTAATTAATCAAAAGAAGATATTATAATTTATTAGGAACTTAATTAAAGTAAATTAATGTAATTTACTTAATTAACCAGTTTTAGAAGAATAATGAAAATGAATTAATTAAATGGTTAAAACTATTTAATTAATTAGAGGAATTAGGATGTTAAGTTATAATTATATGATAAAATCATTTAATCATTTTGTAGATATCTTGAATTGATGATGAAAAATACAGTTGCAGGCCTAGGCCATTTTTCAGTGTCTACAACTCCAATCAAACCTCCTATCGAATGAACTAATGTTTAATATACTCTATTTCTAAATCATACAAACAACAATAACACATCAAAGAAGGCTTATTCTAAAAACTACAGATCTACCATTCTAATGATTCTCTTCCTCTAAACCCAACACCCACTCATTATCATCCTAAGAATTCAAGAAATCATGGAATCCACCATATTTTCCTTCACTTATTCCTCCTAAACCCATTCTTAAAATTAATCCCTTTATTCCAAAAAACTCAAAAAAATCACATAACTTAAATAATGTCACCAAAAATTAAAATTGATCTTAAAACTACAACACTTCATCTCCCATTCCCTTTAAATCTTAAAGAACAATTAAAATTTCCCTTCCTAATTAAAATCATCCACCTAATTCTCAATATCCTAACCCTAAACATCAACCTTTTATACGTATTTGTTACACAATCATCATCATTGAAATGTTACACAATCATCATCATTGAAAAGGAAGACAATCCTAAAAATGTATGCATTCTAAATCTAAAATGATCAATTGTCCTCTTTTAAAAAACCTTTACCTCAAGTCTTCCTATCTTTTTCTAGGAAACCACCTCTTGAGATGCATCCTCAATGACTTATTTTAGTGTATTTCATTTGGATAATTTTAAGGAAGATGATTTTCTTGAAGAAAAAGAACATGTTAAGCTTATCAAATAATTCTTCTTTCTTATGTGTTCAATGCATTTATGTTCCTTTTTCTATTTTGTTCATATCTACATGAGCAATATAAATGCATTTTTGTTCATCTTACTTTAAGTTTTATGAATAAAATTTAATTACTAATTTCTATTTCTCGTGTTTTCCTATGTTTTCGGGATGATGCAAATTTATTAGAGTTCCTTAAACACACCCTTAGTATGTTGACCCAAAATATCTCCTCTTGATTTTTGGTTTATAATTAATTCTTCTCTAGGTTGTATTTTTTAGTTCTTGCAAGAGGTAAAAATACTAATGCCTCTATTAGGTTTTATTTGTTATTAAAAAATAATCTAATGAGATGCTAGAAGTACAATAGTTTGAAAAAATTTTCTAATGTATAATTTCTCTCAATTTTATTTTAAAATATCAAAATTAATTAATCTATCATTCTATTGGATAATAGTTGTGAACACTATTTTTTTTGGAAAATTGCTATAAGAGAGGATAGTACTCTTTCTATTAGTTTAAAGCTCTAGATTATATATTTAAAATTTAAATTTTACAATGACCCTATATTACATATCCAAATTTTCTACTTTCTTAGAGGATGTTAATGTCATCAGATGTTTTTTTTGTTGATGGTGTTTTCTTCCTCTTCATTGTTGTCCATTTTTGTTCTATTTCAAGAGGGTCATTTCTATTTTCCGATTTCAAATCTTCACCATCCCAAGATGTAGAAGAAGTATGCTATCAATATAATTTCACTATGGGGGATAGTGAAGCCAACATGAGTTCCTCTTTTCACTTCTTATCAAGCACAAACTCTTGCGATGGATGAGGCAAATTTGGAACCTTTTTCTTGAATAGTAGGGGAAGGATCAACAAATTTCTTCTCTAAGGGAGATATTACATAGTAATGGATATCCACCCCATCCCACCAAGATGGACTATTGATGGGCCATCCTTAGCCCATCCCTTGCCACATTGTGCAGGAGCATGTTCACTTGCAAAAAATATTCTACACTTGAATACATTTTTTCCATAGTCTATTTGTTGATGCCAATGTCTATTACCAACTTTGAGAAAAATATTTTCCAAAGGGCCTTTTATAACAATAATATTAGTGTGATCTAATATATGAAATATTTTAAATATTTTATTTTTACTATAAAAAGTTATTAGTGGATATTTATTTTCATGTCACTTTATTATACTATTTATTATCCTATTTGATAAATGACATGTTTTTATTTACAGGGTTGTGGACCAATAATGTAAAAAAAATCTTATCATATTTGAATCGATTTTAATTTATTGAAATGATGAAACAGGCACAATATGAGAGATTTTCGTTAAAATAATTAATAATAAAATATATTAAATTTAAAATTATAGTTTCAAAAAATTAAAATTTAACAATAATAAAATATAATGAATAATTATACTTTTAAAATCTATTTTATATTTGTTTTCTTTATAATTTACTCAAGAAATTCTATAATTTTAAATTCCGACAACCTTCACTAATTTAAAGTTAAATATATTCAAGTTCAAATGTACTTATGGTGCAGCCATGGTAAGGAGGGTCCTCAAAGAGAATAGTCTGAACCATGCAGCAAGAGTTACACAGTAGAAGCAACATAATTTATGGAGGAAAATGTAGATGCAAACATTCTCATTATCTAAAATATTGATTACATATAGTCGGCCACATACGGGCTTACAGATTCGACACACAAGCCTGATTACAACATGCTCAAAATACAGTGCTCATACATGCGAGTGAAATCCTATAGATTGGACCTAATATAAAATATTATTCTTAATCATCAATCTTTTTGTTTCATCTAAGGATTCAATACTACATTTATACTACATCTGCGAGTCAAGAGACATCCACATCGGCCAAAGATCATTACAATCTCCAATGAAGAAAATGTAACATGTGCAAAAATAGGTCAACCTCAAATCTGAAATTCATCCATGGTAGATGCACATGATGAAGTGTGGACCTAAATGTAAGGTCGGGGAAACTCCATGGAACAAATCCAAACACATTGTGAGGGTCCGAAAATAATGGGTTAGATACGTGATTGATCCAACTAGCCATTAGAGTCTGAAGTTACTTTTGGGCCAGGATAAAAAAACTGCCACTTAATCTGAAAGTGATAACTTGTCAGAAAAAGATCCAAATGAGTTGAAAACTTGGAATAAGCCAATTGAGCACATCCACAAAAAATCCTAGGTGCGCACAATCTGACGAGAAAACATGAAGAAACACCAGATCTACCACTCGAGCAAGAACATAAACAAAATAAGAACAAAAACTGAAAGGAAATATTTTTTGGTTGATGCAAGATTGCCAAGAACCAAGGATGCTCCTGCATCAGACATCTAGGGTTGATGAAAAGTGAGTCCCTGACTTTTTTGGGCCAAAGGAAAACCAAGATGGTCTACCTCAGCCTGAGAAATCCAAGAAGAATCCTCCACTAGTCTACCCTTCCATTTCACCAGATATGCCTTATAAATTGCTTTCCACGAGTCTTTCTCCCATCTATGACATCCATAACTTCTTCTATCTCATCTGATTGTTGTTTAGGAAGATATCTTTCCATCTTTTCCTTATCATCCTCACTAAATTTTTCTTCATGGTACTGATGTAAGTCTACAATGTTGAATATAGGTGATATGCTCATACCATCTGGTAATTCTATTTCATATGCATTCCCTGAGTCAATCTTCTTCAATATCCTACAAGGTCCAAACTTCCTCATCTTCAATTTTCTGTATCTACCAATTGGAAATCTTTCCTTTCTTATATATAACATCACTTCATCTCCAACTTCAAATTCCTTAAGTCTCCTATTTTCATCTGCCTTCTCCTTATACTTTTGTTTCATGTTTTCCAAATGCTTCTTTACTTGAGTATGTACTGTCTTCATATGTTCTACAAATTCTTCTACCTCTGCACTCCTTTTACCTTTTATACTGATGTCTCTTAGCTCTAATATACTTCTAGGATGCACTCCAATAATGATCTCAAATGGTGTATTTCATGTACTTCTATTCACTGTGTTATTGTAGGAAAACTCTACTTGTGCAAGGGCTAAATCCCAGCTTCTAGTTTTCTCTCCAACCAAGCATCTTAGTAAATTTCCCAAACTCTTGTTTACTACCTTCGTTTATCCATCTATCTGTAGGTGAAAAGTAGAACTGAATTTCAAATTTGTCTTCATCTTTCTCCAAAGTCTCCTCCAAAAGTAACCAACAAAATTTGTATCTCTATCTGAAACAATACTCCTAGGTAATCCACACAATCTGATTATTTCTCTAAAAAACAAATCTTCTACATGTACTACATTTGTTGTCTTCTTACAAGGTACAAAATGTGCCATTTTAGAAAATCTATCTACTAGTACAAATACTTAATCACGACATCTCTGTGTTTTAGGAAAACCAAGTATGAAATCCATGCTGATATCTTCCCAAGGTCCTTTTGGTACTGTCAAAACCTCCTTACATCCTTATGAATCTATGGCCAAACGTAGTTCACTTACTAATGCTACTATCTTGTCAATTACAAAATATCCTACCAAGCCTCCACTATGTTTCTCCTTTATCAAGTTATCCCTCATTGAGATTTGGGGTATACACAACCAATTTACCCTAAAGAACATATCCTCTTGAATAAAGTAATCCAACCACTGACTTCTATCCTCCAAAACCAGTTCTTTACATGCTTTCCAGGGTTCTGCAAAATCCGGGTCTTCCACATATAGGTTCTTCAATTCATCAAAGCCTAATACTTCCACTTTCATCTGTGTCAACAAGTTCCTTCTCCTACTCAATGCATCGACAACTCTATTTGATTTTCTACTCCTATATTTCAAAACAAAAGTATAACTCTGCAAGAACTCTACCCATCTCATATGTTTCCAATTCAACTTACCTTGACTGTTCAAATATTGCAAAGCCTGATGATCTATATACAACACAAATTCTCTAGATAACAAATAATGTCTCCACTTCTTCAAGGCTTGAACTATAGCATTAAACTCCTAATCATACACTAAATATCTCCTCCTTGCATCATTCAATTTCTCATTGACATAGGCTATTGGTCTTCCTTCTTGACTTAGCACTACTCCAATTGAATTTCCACTTGCATCACAATCTACCTGAAATACATTATCAAAGTTTGGTAAAGCCAACATAGGCTACTTAGTCACCTTCTACTTCAACAATTCAAAACTTTTGTCTGCTCCAGACGTCCATCTAAAATATTTCCTATCTCCTCTCATTGCTTCAGTCACTGGACTACAACTAGAACTGAAATTCCTAATGAACTTTTGGTAGAAACTAGCCAATCCATGAAATTATCTTACCTCTCTAATGCTTTTAGGTGTAGGCTATTCAACAATAGCTCTTACCTTTTCAGGGTCCATCTTCAACCCATCTACTGATATCACAAACCCATGGTATACCAACTCCTCCTTCATGAAACTACACCTCTTGATGTTTATCAGCAACTGCTCTTCTCTCAACCTCTACAAAACTTGTCTTATGTGCAACAAATGATCTTCCCTAGTCTTACTGAAAATCAATATGTCATCCAAGTAAATGATCACAAACTTACACAATAATTTCTTCAATACATTATTCATCAATCTCATGAAAGTACTCGGTGCTTTGTCAATCCAAAAGGCATCACCAACTACTTATACAATCCCTCATTTGTCTTTAATGTTGTGTTTCACTCATCTACTTCTCTAATGTTGATATGATGATATCCACTCTTCAAGTCTATCTTTTTGAAATACTTAGCTTCGCTCAAACAATCCATTATGTCATCCATCTAAGGCAAAGGAAATCTATACTTCATTGTGATCTTATTTATGGATCTAGAGTTTGTACACATCCTCCATTCTCCATCCTTCTTAGGTGCCAATACTATAGGTACTGCACAAGGACTTAAGCTTTCTTTAATAAAACCTTTCCTTAACAGCTCTTGCACTAGTCTGTTCAACTCTTCATTTTCCTCCAATGTCATCTATTGTGCTACTTTGTTAGGAAAACTAGCTCCAAGAATCGGGTCCATACTATGACTAATACTCCTTACAGGTGGTAATCCATTAGGTACATTATCTGAAATGATAGCTTCATATTCTATCAACAACTCTTTTATCTCCTATGGTTGTTCTCCTTCATACTTAAAGTATTCAAATTTCTTAGGAAC